>VOPJ01007523.1:0-45811 GCA_014673585.1 Semibalanus balanoides
GTACTTATGAACTAACGAAATCCTGTAAGTTTCAAATCCCTCGAACAAAGACTGTGACTTTGCCACGACCACAAGCATTTTTGGAGATAAAGTCACTTGTCGTAATCTTGTGACCTGATCTGAGAATACCTGCACTTCCAAAAAATGTTGGTAATTGATGCCCAAGCAGCTGTGCCAAAAAAAAACTGTGGCGCTGCGCACCTCCGTTTTTTGTTATTGTCAAAAAAACTGAAGGGGTGCCTAAGCACCCCGGCCCGGCGCGGGTTAACTTTATCAGAGATTACAAATGCCACGTTGTAAGCAAAATGCAAAACTTTCGATTATAAAACGTTAAAAGGTAGAAAATTATAAGCCCTAGAAAACAAATATCTTGGATTTATAAAACAATTATTTTGACTTCCAAAATTCATTTTTTTCCCAAGAAAACTCTCAAAAATTAAAATCTTCCAAGATGTTTAACTAACTGGGATAAATGTTGGGAACCACAAATGAGAAATACCCAAACCAAATTTCAAAGCAGCATCTATATTTTTGACTTACCTTCTTATGGCACCCTATATAAATGGTATAGGTAACTCATGACGTATTATTTTTATATCGCGTTTTCCCTGTTTTTTAATGACCAGATGCAGACAAACAAATGTCTTCACTGTGATCCTGAGACAAAACTGATCCTATAAACATGTTTTTGTATATATATTTATAAATTTCGAGTTGTGACCTTTGTCACCAAACCTTGACCTGAGCTTGATTCTAGCCTCAATTAATGTAGATCAGATGGTAAAATTACTATCACTATCGAATTATACATGCAAGGTAGCCTATGCAAAATGGGTCACATGACTTTTGTAGATTTCTTAATCATGTTTTTATCAATGCATAGTCATGATAGCCTGTAGGCGAAAACACACAATGGGTATTGATTGATGTTCACGTCAGCCCCTGCAGTCAAATATCCTTAGACGAGTCCCTGGGGCGTGGGAAGTTACTTTCAAGGGAAGTTACTTTCAATTTGTTTTAAAAGCAGAACGCGTTTGCTACCTTATGTCCGCCAAAAAGTTTTTCCCAACTTTGGGATTTTTTTTGCGGACATCGCCAAAAAGTTTTTCGCCAAAAGATATATGGCGATATATCGCCATATATCCACCATGTATATCGTCACCCACTCTGGATGCGTCAATGCCAGCGGTCGCCTTGATCCGGAATTTCGTTGGTCACCACTTTTCTTTTTTCGACCCCTGACCGACTCATTCTCAGCTGAACGTCACGGGAGCAGAGTCGACATCATACATCTATAATGACGCGTTCTGCTTCTAAAACAAATGAAACATCCTGACCTACCCCATGCCAAAACCTCTGAATGTTATTTACTCTGTGGCGCCTACGGCCTATTAATAATTCGTGAATAGTAGCATTTGCATCCAAAAAGCAATACAACATTGTGACCAATAAATAGCTTATCAACGTTAACGGAGTACGAACGAGAAACATATCCATTTGAACAGGTGTGCGCTGTATTGAGCAGTGTTTTTTATTATTCTACGATGGTCAAAACGTGCGGGCGGTGTCCCCCAGTGCATTTTTCAACCGGCAGATACAGTGTCACAAAGCGGCGGATCCAGGGGGGCAAAGGGGCCATGCCCCCCAAACACCAAAATCGGCGCAATTGACAACATTAGTCCTGAGTTTGTCGTAAAACTAAGCAACTTAAACTAAGAAAGTTTTGTTTTAAAATCAGTTTTGATACAATAAGCAAGCGAAATCCGATGAGTTTTCAGAATTATGCGATAATTTTGGATTGCCCCAAACTGTCAAAAAACACTTTCTGGATTCCAGCGCAGTGGTGTCACAGTGAAAGTGCAAAACTAGCTCCAAAAGTCCAAATTCATGCAGTTAAATTTTTGTATACTTTGCTTGAAAAGTTGAAATGCATCTTTGTTCTGCATCATTGTTATGCTGTGATCTATCGAATACCGAGGGTCCAACGATTTCTCCACACAACACGGTGCGTAGTACAGAGGCCATGGCCCCCACAAACCCCAATCGGCGGGGGCGCAACACCTCTTGACAACATTCCACTCGACCACATACGTCGCTCAAAACTCGGACCACTTCTCACCTAGAGAAGTTTGTTTTTAATCAAGTTATTGATACATAGCAGCGAAATCCGATGAGTTTTCAGAATTATCGATAATTTTGGGGATTTGCCCCCCCCCAAACTGTCAAAATCACACTTTCTGGATCCGCAGTGGAGTTGAAGATCATGGTAAAAGACGGGGGAGGGCTGACACCTAGCTCCAAAGTTGGGGGGCGTCGCCCCCACCCCCCAGGTCCAAAGTTGAAGGGGCGAGTTGCACCCACTGTCCCCCGGTTCCCATGTCCCTGCTTCCTTCGTAGCCTCACTGGCGAATTCAGGAGGCGGCAGGGGCTAAAGCACCCCTTCCCCCCATTCCAGGCCGGACAGGGGCGGCAATACAAATTGCCCCCCCCCCCCGAATCCGCTGAAACTGATGATGAAAAATGGATAATAGCTGCGAAAATAACGTTCTTACGAGAAAAAAAGTTGTGACCTAGAAAAGGCTCTATCAACGTTACGAGTACGACGGAGAAACATTAACATGTCATTTTACAGGTGTGCGCTGTATTTAGCAGTTCGTGTTCGTGTTTCCTCTATTTGCTCGTTGGTGTTTCCTCTATTTGGTAGCAGTTTGGTAGCAGTAGGGAGTAGGGAAAGTGGCGCGTCTGATGCTTTTTTGATCTGAAGTGATCACTGAACTGAAGGCGCATTGGCCGGAACTGGTCTAACGACGGCGGCCATATTGGTACTCCTAAAAGCAGTCAGCGGCCGGCGCGCAGCCCGTGTTAAAAGATAGGCGGCCGCGGGCGGGCAGGCACCCTAGCTAGGGCCTAGCTGACATTTAACAATATATTGAGCGAACTACTATAGCGGTACCGCAATATACGACTACCAGTTACCACTAAATGTTCCAAATGTAATGCAGAATGATTCTAGGTGTTAAGTTTTATTTTGCACGAAATATAACTAAGCAACTAGAATCATTCTGCATTCAATTTGGAGTATTGAGATGGTAGTCATATTTGTTTACCGTTAGTAGTTCTCTCAATAAATTGCCAAATGTCAGCCAGGGTGTCCGCCAGACCACCCGCCTATACTTGAACAGTGAACAGTATTAGTAAAGTAATCTTGAACAGCGCGGCCCGCGCGCCGGCCGTCGACTGCTTTTGGAAGTACCAATATGGCCGCTGTCATTAGACAACTCGGCCAATAGCCAGGGCCAAAGGCATCCGCAGCCAAGGCCGCAGCATTCAAAGTTCCGAGGCCTCAGCCACAGCCAAACCCAGGTACTCTGATGATACTTCCAAGCGTTTATATAGCCTTGCTTCCAAGGTAATTTTAAAATTTATTTGTCATGCCATTGGTGAAATATATGCCCAAGGCCTGTATATGCCTTGGAGCACCAACCCACTGGCTATGACATGCAAAATATGTTATTATACAGTTATGTTTGCCTGCAAGGATATGATAGGTGGTTAATCAAAACAAACATTTTGTTATAAAGTTATTCCATGAATTTGTATTAGTAAGTTAGAAACCAATGGATTTCATAAGGTTTTATTTACATTTATTTTGGAATGTGAAATGCCTTTATGTGACTTATAATATAAATAAAGTTATAACTTTATATTTTCCATTGTAGGTAGGTATTCACCATTTTGTAGGACTTACCTACCTCAATGCTATTTTATTTATGCAATCTCTGAAGTTGTCACTGACCACAGTTCCATGACACTAGGTAATCCGGATTTCCCCTCGTAGTGACTGCTGTAATTTTTACACCACACAAGGGATATCACAATTGATGGTCAGATATGAACAGGGATATTAGCCCTGTTCATATCTGATAGTAAATTTTGTTTTCCCTTGTGTGGTGACATAATTTTAGAAGTCACCACAAGGGGAAATCCAGATTACTTAGTGTCATGGAAATGTGGCCACTGACTAAGACTATTACAATTATATTGGTATTGGCAGGCAGAACCATAGCTAGCTTCAGGTTGACCCTAAAATATATATTGCCATACCAATGGTATGGCAATAGATATTTTAACACGGTAGTATCATGAACATGGTAACATGGTATGATATTGACTTGTGACCATCCATTTATATGCTTTCACATTGTATCACATTTTCCTTTTTTCTTCAGTTCTCCACTACATGCATTTATAATTTAGAAAATGCATTGCCATTAGGGATACAAGTAGTGATAAGTGAGGCAATCTCACCACAGGCTGAACAATAATAGCCATGCATTCTGAAAAAGAGATTCAACAACATGTTGATGCTCTACAAAGTCTAAATGACACCACTGAGTTTCAAAAAAGGTGCTTCTCTCAAATCTCGTTTGCTGTAAACCTGAGTGACACTTGTCTTGAGGAGCATTTTAAGCATGAAGTAAAAACTGAAGAAGACACTGGCTGGCATTACGCAAAGATAAAACTAAAAAACAAGACTGGCAGTACATTCCATCAAGACTTCTGGCGCATCATATTCGATGTGCACTCCCCTGGTGGCGAAAATCGAACTCGCTACAACTGCTGGTCACTGTACAAGCCTTGGAAGCAGAGCGAGACGCTCGACTTCAGTTTCCGCATCCGTCCTCTGAGTCGCGGAACGCTGGCAGTGTCCTGTAGCCTACTGTTCATCGTACCGAGCTCGTACGCGGCCGGCGCCACCAACGGAGCGCCCTCTGATCACACGGAGCGCTCGGGCAGGACGTCTGAGCGGACGTCGGTGCTGGCGCTGCCTCTGTTCAGCTCCATTCTGGACGCGCTGTACTCGCTGGAGCCGACGTCGGCGGTGGGCGCGGCTCCGTCCCCTGCAGCTGGACCGAGCTGGGCCGCCGCGCTGCTGCCGCCGGCCGCCGAGCCGGTGCCGGCGCCTCCGCTGGAGCTGGGCGTGTCGATCCCGCAGCGGACCACGGCCGCCGGCTGGCTGTCCGCCGCTCTGAAGGACGGCCGCTGCCGACCTGGCGACTTGGAACCGCTGACGGCCGCCGGGCGACTCTGGGGCAGCCCGGTGCGGCTGACGGCCTCGGAGCCGACCGGCGCCGTGCTGCTCACCATCAGCTGCGACCGGCTGGCGCTGCTGCTGCGCCTGCTGCGCGCGCTGCGTCGCCGGCTGCCGGCGCAGCAGTCGGCTGACGCCGTGCGCGTGCCGAGTCACGTGCTGACGCGGCTGCAGGGCCTGCTGGAGCGGGTGCAGGCGTGGAACGGCGACCCGAGTCGGCTGCTGGAGCTGTGGATGGGCGCGCACCAGAGCGTGTCACATCGCCTGCCGAATGTGTGACGCGCTGGCGGCCGTCAGGCTGTAATCGATGTGTTTTGGGAGTTATCATTAGGCAATCTCAGATCGATAGGTCGGGGACGGCATGGTGAGATTCACCGCCAGTGTATGATGTCACGTTCTTGTTGCGATCCACGGTCATGGTGTGATGAAGTTCATTCTTGCGCCCTAAAACCCCAATCAACAAACAAATGATAAAGTTCATGCTGAAGGGAATGCCCGTTTCGCGTTTGCCAGTAGCGTTATGATACGACGAAACGCTTGTCATAGCAGAGGTCACGAGGTGCTTTCAAAACGTGAGCCGGCATTTAGATGTTCGTGACACGGCGTATCGCGTTATTGTTTCGCCTCGGCTGTTTCATCTGTGATATGCTCGTTCAGAGCGCTGGTTTTGGATGCTGTTGTTTTTGTACTTCAAGTGGGATGAGGTTGTCCACAAATATACAGAAACAAAGGAAAGAAGACAAACAATTCGTTTTCGTAGTGGACACTGAGTGGCACCAGGACATACCCTTTGTCATGTCCCCATTCTCAAAACAATTGCAATGACTGAAAACATGACACTATCCTTCACAGTGTATTGCCGACATGTTTAATGTAAAATGCGGTGAAGTGGACACACCTCGCCACACTAACAGGCACTGAGGCAGCTCTGAGGTAACACGTCAGACCAAGGCGCCTGCATCGGATTTGTACTACTCCTACGGTGCGCTCCCGCATCGGAGATCAGCCGATTCAGGGCGATGACATGTTGCGGGGCGGAGTACCGACATTGTGCCGACACCGGTGCCAAGTTTATCATCCCGCGGACAGGGGCAGCGGACGAGCGACACCTACATGTTCCGAGGCAAGCGGCGCTCAAGATTATTACAGATGGTGCCGATCAAAGACTTGTCAGGAAAATAAACTAGACGAGGAAGTGCTCGTCAATTTTAGAGTGCTCTTCCTGGAGTAAAAATGATAACGAGTTGCATGTATCGATTGCTCATTTTTAAACAGACTCTAAATTAAATTTTAACATCCCTTAAATCAGACGTGACGACAATGATGGAGAATAATTCAGAAATTAACTCAAACATATGTGCCCTACGGAGCAGTGCCATCATAAATCAAGAATGAACACTGCACATCCAGACACAACAAGAAATCGCCTAAACGGGGGGGGGGGGGTAATCCACAAATGTACCCGCTGATTCCACTGCCACATCTCGCCCCTTTCACTAAACTACTGAGCAATCCTAGCGTGGGCCGGGACCAGCGGCGCGTGCGACAGTGAGCCGCTGGCGTCTCCTCTAACCAGCAGTGTCCGAATGTCGCCCCTCCTGTCACCTTCCGTCGCTGTACAGGACCCACCGTCACCTCAGCGGCGTCTCTCAGAGGGGCCGGCGGCGGGCGCGGGTGGCGCGCGGCGCCGGCGGCTTGGCCGGGGTCGGCGCCGGCGCCGGGTCGGTGGGCGGTGGCGGCGGCGGCGGACACTCGGTGATCTCACTTCTGACTGCCGCGGCTCGGCGGCGCGTGCTGCGCACCAGCGGAGGACTGGGCGGCGTGGCCGGCGCCGGCGCCGCCACCGGCCGCGTGCGACCCGCCCGCTTGGCAGGCCGGCGCGGCGGCTCAGCGGCCGGCGACGGCGGCGCGGCCGGCGTGGGCGTGTGCCGGCCGGCCGACACGTCCTCCAGTGGACTGTCCGTAGTGAGCCGGTCCAGTCCTGCCCGCCACACAGCACCGACGCACACACACAGACACGTCAGAGTCCTGCCCGCCACACAGCACCGACGCACACATACAGACACGTCAGAGTCCTGCCCGCCACACAGCACCGACGCACACACAGACACGTCAGAGTCCTGCCCGCCACACAGCACCGACGCACACACAGACACGTCAGACATAGGCCCGACGCCACCAGATGACAGCATGGGCTTGTCAGCATGAATAACACACTCTTTCTTCCTACTCAATCTACTCTACTCACTACACTCCATCTATGTCCGAATATAAATGTGGACGACAGGTGAATTGAGTTTCACTTTTTGATTACCATGCCCACGACTTGACGCTTTCATGCTAGCTTACATGCAACGTTGCGAGAATGGAAACCAATAAAGCATTGACTAACTCCTCACCTTCGCTGATTTCCACCACCTCGTCGTCTTCGTCATTCAGAACGTTCTCGATCAGAATCTTCTGGTTCCATATTTCAGTCAGCAAGTACATGTGGCGCGACACCAACTGAAAGTAAATGATCAACTGCGATTACAATTGGTTTAATATCGCGCATTTCTGCACCATCATCTATACGCAACCTAAGTGTGACGTCAAAAAAGTAGCATGGCATACTCAGCTGACGACGTAGTGTTAAAGGCCATAGGCCGTAAGTTGTTCCTCGAATTCATCGGAAAACGGCTTAGTTCTTAGTTATGTGAGATACATCACGTTATAGAAGGATATTTGCTCTATTTTTTAAAATTATAAAAAGGTAGATTTATTGCGAGAATGAAGCGAAATTAAGCTAAGAAAGAACACGTTTCGTTGTTGGCGCACTTGTGACAAAATATTTCCTCACATAGCGTTTAAATTTGCAGCCGTTACTGCGTCTTTAAATGACGTCATAATCATGTATCACTGTTGATTTGTTTCACTCTTAAGTTGTTTTTCTAATGAATTTACTTAAATATAGCTTAATTAAATACAAAAAGGCAATATAATTTCTTCTTTGTGTTTTCAGGACAAACTGCTAACAATTATTGTGTTATGAGTATCACCTAACACGAATTCACGAAGCGCGTTAGCTGCTTAAAACTAGCTTTAAATCTTCTTAAATTAAATGATAAAAAATAGCATAATCCATTTTCGTGGCCTCTCAATGCTAAGCTGAAACTTCATTTAACGGGAAAAACGAACTTACTTTTTGTGTCTAGGCCTTTAACACCTACGCAGGTCAGCTGAGTATGCCACGCCGTCAGCTGATTATATCAAATGACGTCCCGACTTAGGTTGCGTATTGCACAGACAAATTAAAGCTTACTGTTGCCAAGTTAGTTCGTATCGATACGATTCGTGTCATTTGTGTATATTTTTTACATACCTTTATCACGTTAAGCAATGTAATTTGCCATCATCCTTTGTCAGATTATAACTTGTGAAATAGTGAAGCATAAAATAAGCAATGACAATCTGAAGCTGTACTTCAGCCTCGTTTGCTTCTATTCATAATTCAGTAGTCACCTGAACCAAGTGTTAATCGCTGGACGCTATGGACTGTGTACGGCGTTACTGTGCGTCACAGCGTCACAGTCACAGGTTGGCGTCACAGCGCCTGTACTGACCTGAGTTCTACTGGACACCTGCCGCAGCAGGCTGAGAGCCGCCCGGCTGTTGAGTAGCGCCTGTCTCGGTCGGCCGAACCACAGGCAGACGTCGGCGTGCGCCAGGCGACCGCGGCATCGCAGCACCCGGCCCGGCTCCAGCAGCGCGTCCAGCTGGCGGGGCCGCAGCTGACCGAGACAGGAGAGCGCCGCCCGCCGCATCTGCCAGACACAGACAGACACAGGCACAGTCACTGACACCGGCCCCAACACTGCGTCCAGCTAACCCAGACAGGAAACAGCCGTACGCCGCCTCTGTGAATTAGAGGCGATTTCGCTTCTTCACAGAAGCTAGAGAGCAAACCAATTTAGTTATCAGAGAGAACGAGCAGCAGGTCTAGCTCATATGGCTGCTGTAGTTATGTGTAAGCTCACCAATAGCCACTTTAAATAGTGCTAGTTCCAAGCAGCCGCTTTAAGGCCAGTAAGATCGTCCAGTGTACCTGGCTTAAGACAGTAGGCGGGTTTCTGCTATAGCATAACACGGCATTCAGTGTAAAGGTCCGTTAGCAATGTATGTGATCAGAATGAACCGCCACAAACGTAACGCATCCAGGCATTGCACTGCCGGTCTTTTGGGACAGTCCCTCTGTCAGACATCTGTGTACAGACCACAGCAGCAGCAAGATCACGGTCAGCGACGCCGTGTAGACCAGTGAGCACGAGCAGGTTAGCCTCACCCATACCCCGTCCCCCAGCCGACCAACCTTCTCCTCCAGCAGCGGGTAGCACTCGTCGGCGCCGGCGCAGAACTCGAGCGCCTGGTCCACGTCGTCCTGCAGTACGGCGGCCCGGGCCGTCTGCAGACTGAGTGACAGCAGCAGCAGCAGACGGCGCGGTGAGGCGCAGGAGGCGCACCCGCAGCCGGCCGGGTGGCTCAGCGGCGCTGGCGGAGTGAAGCGCGCCCGCCGCAGCAGCGGGGACGTGCAGCGCGGCTGACGCTGCAGCCAGCGCGCGTCCCGGCCCAGAGGAGAGCCCAGAGAGCCGGGCGGCGCCAACAGGTCGCGGCCGCTCTCCGGCGGCGGGGGAGGTTCCGGAGCGGCAGGAGATGGTCGGGTGGCCGGACTGCGGCGGCGGCGGCGGCCGGGGGGAGCGGTCAGGGAAGGCGCGGCAGGGGGAGTATCGGCGGCAGGCCGCACTGACGGCTTCTGACGCCGACCGGCCGGCACGGCCAGCACGATGTGGCGCAGAGAGTCCAGCTTGATCTGCGTGTCCTCGGCGTCCTCGCAGAGCAGGTCAGCCTCGACCAGCTGGGATAGAAACTCGGCCGTCCTGGCGGCAGAGAGATAGAAGTTACACTCCTGCGCTCAGCGGCAAACACTCGAACAATACGAGCATTCCAAGCTCACACGTTGCCGTATCAGGATAGCGAGAGTACGCTACCTCAAACAGAATAAAAAATGAACGCAAAGCCCAGACGTATGAAATGGTAAAACAGACGAGTAATTCACAACAAAACATTCGCATTGGCATCAATAAAAACTTTGTCAAAAGGTACACAATTCAAAAACGAGAACGTCAGTCTGATCGTCATTCGAACACTGAGTTTTACTTGGACATTACTACAACTCCATTATATTTTGTTTCCGCTTTGTCGAGTCAGTCAGGCAAATGTGCGATAGAAAAGCGACCCCAGCACACACAAGCATTATACGATATGACACGTGTTAGACGAGAGCAGCAGTAACGCCCGCTGGCCACCGCATGCTGTGAAGGGATGCGTGCGATGTATGCGATGTATGCGATGTATGCGATGTATGCGATGTATGCGATGTATGCGAGTCTGAGGTGTACCAGTAACTGAGGGAGAGCGGTACCCAGGTAGTCGTGTGAAACTGAGACGAACGATACCTGAGGGCGGCGGCGACGCGGTGCGCGCTCTCCATCTGGTCCCGGACGTAGTGACGCACCTCGCGTGGACAGTGCATCCAGACGAGCACGGCGCCCACGTGACGGATCGAGTCGAACACCAGTCCCAGGGCGTACAGGTGCTCAGCTAGACAGACTGGCGATCAGCCGACGGGCAGGGAGGGGGTTAGACGTGAACGGTACAGACTTACACACTGCCGCCCAAAGGAAAAAAGCCGTAAGCGCCACTCACCTCATTTTACGCTAGAGCGTTTTTTAGGTTTTTGCAAACTACGCTTAAGCATATCACAAAACACATACCAAATTATGTATCAAAATGATCGTTTTTATACAAGCATTCCACTGGTGCAACTTTTTTATTAAAAGAATATGCATATTTGACAATGTTTTATATAAATTATATACAAATTATATAATTATTTTATATAAGTTATTTTAATATATTTTTTTATTATATTTAAATTTAGTATTATAATATTTTTTAAAATAAAATATAATTAATTAATAGATTTTAAATTATTTTATTAATTATTAATTAAATAATATATATTAAATTATTTTTTATTTATAATATTTTATATTATAATTTTAGGTATTTATATAAAAGTTATAATTATAATTTATTATTATTTTTAAATATTTTAAATATATAATTTACTTTTTTTTTTTTATATTTTTATAATTAATTTAAATTATTGTTTTAAATATTATATTTTTTTATATTTTTAATATGTATTTTTATATATTAATTATTTTTATTTAAATTCATGATATTTTATATTTATATTTCATATAAATTATTTTATTTTAATATTAATTTAATAGTTTTAATTAATTTATATAAAATTCTTTTTTAATATTTTTTATTTTTATTATTATATTTATATAATATTTATTTATTAAAATTATATTTATAGTAATTTAAATATTTTTAAAATTATATATTAATATTTTAAATTAATATTTTTTATTTTAAAATTATTTTTATTTATTTAATAAATTTTTTAATATATTTATTATTAATTTTTAAAATATTTATTATTTAATTATTTATTTTTTATAAGTTATTATTAGATTTTTTATTTTATAATTATTTATATTATTAATTATATTTTTATTTTTAATATATATAATATTTATATATTTTATATATAATATTAAAATGTATTTTAAATGTTTTTATTTTTATTTTGATTTTATTTAAATTTAAATTTGTATAATATTTAACTTAAATTACTTTTCTAATTTAAATTGAAATTATTTTAATATATTTTATTTATTTTATTTATTATATTTTAATTTTTAATATAAATTTTACATTTATAATAATTTTTTTAATTTTTAATATTATTTAATCATATTTACTTAATTAAATTTAATAAAAATATTTATTTTATAATAAATAAATAAAATTTTATTTTATTAATAATTATATTTTTTAATTTATTTTTAAATTATATTATATTTTTAATATATTATTTAATGTTATTATTTTAAATTAATAATTAATTAATAATTTTTATAAATTATTAAATATTTTAGATTTTTATTAAATTATTTTTATTAAATTATATATTTAATATTATTTTTATACAATATAAAATTAATTAATATATTGATATATAAATTATTATTTATTTTTATTTTTTTAATAAAATATTTTTTTTTTTAGAATTTTTTTTAATAAATTTTTTTTTTGTTTTAATTTTATTTTAATTTGCTAATTGTTTTTTTCCATCGCCAAAAAATCAATATTTGTATAGATCTGTCAAGACCAGAAAGCGTATGTCACGGCAAAATCTTGTGGATGGTGGTTACGCTTTTTTATCTTGGTCACTAGAAGCAAAGAAAAGATGGCATATAAACGTAACAAGTTAAATACGTTTTTTTCCCTCGCTTCTATCATACTTTTTTAGATCCATCGACTACACAAAAAGCGTAAGTGCGCAATACGTTTTGATCCCCCTTTAGTCATCGTCGCTAAACGTTTTGGACAAAGTGACGGACGAAATAGCCGTACCGTTGCACAGTTACTACTGCATAGATGAATGAATGGTGTATATTCATCCATTTTATTCGTTTTAAGAACCAGGAACAAAGGCTAAAAGCGGCCAATGGATGTCTCAGTGTGCATCATATATAAACCATGATATGCCTGAACAAGCATACGCAAACAACTGAGCAGCACTCGCCGCCCCTTGCTTGGCAACCACGTCAGGGACCAGGGTGCGTGGTTTCCAGTTTCTCCGAGCGGTGCGTGGTCGCCGGTCCTCTGAGCGGTGCGTGGTCACCGGTCCCTTCGAGCGGTGCGTGGTCCCCACTCCCTCCGAGCGGTGCGTGGTCGCCGGTCTCTTCGAACGGTGCGCGATCACTGGTCCCTCCTAGAGGTTCGTGGTTACCGTTCCCGCCGAGCGGTGCGTGGTCACCGCTCCCTCCAAGCGGTGCAAGGTCACCGAACCTTGCGATCGGTGCGTGGTCGCCGGTCCGTCCGAGCGGTGCGTGGGGTCCCTCCAAGCGGTGTGTGGTCGTCGGCCCCCCGAGCGGTGCGTGTTCGCTGACCCCTCCGAGCGGTGCGTGGTCGCCGGTCCCTTCGAGTGGTGCGTGGTCGCCGGTCCCTTCGAGCGGCGCGTGATCACCGGTCTCTCCGAGCGGTGCGTGGTCGCTTACCACCTCCAAGCGGTACATGGTCGTCGGTCTCTCCGAGCGGTTCGTGGTCGCTGACCCCTCCAAGCGGTGCGTGGTTATCAGTCCCTTCGAGCGGCGCGTGGTCACCGGTCCCTCCGAGCGGTGCGTGGTCGCTGCTGACCCCTCCGAGCGGTGCGTGGTCGCCGGTCCCTTCCGAGTGGTGCGCGGTTGCTGACACCTCCTGAGCGGTTGCGTGGTCGCGGTCCCTTCGAAGTGGTGCGCGGTTGCTGACACCTCTGAGCGGTGCGTGGTCGCCGGTCCCTTCGAGCGGTGCGTGATCGCCGGGGTCCCCCTGATGGTGCAAGGTCACCGTCCCTCCGAGCGGTGCGTGGTCGCTGACCCCTGCAAGCAGTGCATAGTCGCCGGTCCCTTCGAGCGGCGCGTGGTCGACGGTCCCTTGACTTCGAGCGGTGTATGTCACCACTTCCTTCGAGCGGTGGCGTGATCGCCGGTCCTCTGAGTGGTGCGTGGTTGCTGGTCTCTCGAGCGGCGCGTGGTCGCGACCCTCCGAGCGGTGCGTTGGTCACCACTCCCTTTCGAACAATTTGCGTGATCGCCGGTCCCTTCCTTTCCCCCATCAGCGGTGCGTGGTTGCTGACTCCTCCGACCGGTGCGTGGTCATCGTCCCCGTGCTTGGTTGCCAACCCTCGAGCGCTGCGTGAATTGCTGACCCCTTGAGCGGTGCGTGGTTGCTTGACCCCACCGAGCGGTGCGTTGTTGCCGGTCCCTCCGAAGCGCTTGCGTGGTCGCGGTGCCTCCGAGCGGTGCGTGGTCGCCGGTGCCTCCGAAGCGGTTGCGTGGTCACCGGTTCCCAGTGCGTATATTGATCAACGTATTCCGCATCGACTTGTCATTCTGGCAGAATTATCTCTATGACCATGGATGAAAGACGTACGTAGCACGTATGGTTTTCTGCCACCGATAAATTACCAGAGTCACTAGGAAAAGAGACGTGTATTGTTGCTTGCGCCTTTCTTCCGTAGTCAAACAAAGGTTCGGAGCGTGGAATGATAGCGTATCTACACTTTTATTGATGGTGACCATGGAAAGAGAAAGGCTATCTTAAACCCATACGTTTTCCTTCCGTTTGTCGCATAAAGCGTATCATGCAGATCATTGGCGGTAAATAAGCGTAAGTGCGACTTACGGCTATTGCCAGTGGTCACCACTGAGTTTTCGGTGAGAGATACAGCTTTCAGCCGGAGATACGTTCCTTTCCTTGGAGCATTAAATTCTTCAAGGATGTGCCATACGGTCTTTTCGCCAAAAAAGTTTTTGGCAATAACTTTTTCTGCTAATTTTTTTTAACATTTTTGGGGTTAAAATTCCGATGCAGCTGGACATGACGAATTGAATGATTACATAACTTCAATTTCGCTTAAAGTTGGCGTTATCGGCTTTCTTCCTTGGGCGGCAGCACACATGCACTTACACATTGAGATCAGGGCACTGGGTAACGATAAGTACTTGAGAGCAAGATAAGCAGCAAGTCGCTGGGAATGAAAGGAATCGGTCATGTGAAAAACAGAACGGCTGCATAAACACTGCATGACTTGGAGACCGACCAATGATTACCAAAGGCTGTCAATACCCCCATCCTTTTAAGAGAAATAGGGTGAACACGTAAGAGCGTTCCAAGCACATCTTCTCCACCCCCCCCCCCCCCCCAGTGCGAAAAATAGTATCCGTGATGCAAAAGCAAATCACTTCACACAAATAACCAAAATCTGAACCACTGCATGAACATCGTACTTCACTCCATTGCTGGTCACTGAAGCTGGAGGCAGAAACCCGCCCTAAGCCTGACACATCAGCCCCGGCACCACAATGTGCCTCGCCGATCCGTACCGGGTTTGTCTGCCGTCAGCCAGGTTTTGACGCAGGCGGCGTAGAAGGCGGCCAGACCGGCCAGCTCCAGAACGTTCCTGCCGCGGCTGGGTGGCACGCATGCGCAGAGCGACGCCAGCCGGTGCGCCTCGGCCGCCACCCGGAAGTGGGGGATGGTGCGTGTCAGCAGGATCGGGTCCTCCAGAACCGAGTCCAGCAGAGGCAGCGCCGACGATACCTGACCGGCGGGACTCTGTTAGTCACCTCAGATGTCAGCTCAGATGTCAACCTGTTCAACATCGTCGAGTAGGTTGATAGGTTGTTGAATAGGACAGATGTTAATGACGGCATCGTCACGCCTTGAAGCCCGAATATCATCATCAATAACGAAGTCAGTTTTCTACTCGAGCGGCAGACAGCAAAAACGAGAAGTAACACGCCCGTCGCCCATAGTAAATCCACGATGTCACGTCCGAGCGCGTCTGTTGAGCGTGGGGCGTCTGCAGCGTCGTGACCACCTACCTGCTGCAGGTGGTAGTGGCCCCAGGCCTTGGCCAGGGTCCAGCGCAGGGAGACGAGCCTGTCGGCAGCGGCCTCGACGGCAGCCTCCACCGGAGCCAGGTCCTCCTCCTCCGGCCACAGATTCAGCTGCAGCAGCTCACAGGCGGCTGACGAGCAGGAGCGAGAAGTAGTCAGTAAAATACCGACAGTGATGATGATGATTGGGGCTTAAGGGCGCCGCAACACAATAGATATATGGCGCCCACGGACCGACAGTGAACACTGTAACTGACCAACAGTGACAGCCAACGATCACTATCCAGTGTGCATTAGTGCAAATAAGAAACTATGGAAATCGATCTGACCAATTATCAAATAACAGGACATTACCACTACGAGATTCCACATTGTGAACACATGGCCATAACTCGGAACCAACGCTGATTTATTCTCATATTTTGCATAATTTGATGATAATGATGATAAACCAAAGCCTTGCTCCCCTCAGCCTGGGGACGGTGACTGTACAGTGACCATGTTCCCTCTCTCTCTCTCTCCCCACCTGTGAGCACGGCCTCTGAGTCGCTGAGCTGGCGGCCCGCCCTGTAGACGAGTCGCCAGGCGCGGGCTGCCTGCAGCTGATACCCCAGACCGGAGTACAGCTGGGCAGCGCCGGTCACCGCCGTCAGCAGGTCAGAGACAGGGTGGTAGTCCGAGTCAGAGTCGGCCAGCTTCTGTAGCAGGGGACGCAGAACGACAGAGGACGGTGTAGCTTCCTGTCGAGGGAGCAGGGAACGACGAGGACGAAGTCAACACCGGGACTTCAGTCACACGACCACCTCACCGACAGTGTAAGTAAACTCAAGGGCACTTTGAACGCACGATGATTTTGTTTAGAGGCATCTCTCAAACTTCTTAATCTATCTGTAATTTCAAATCTTGCGCCTTTGATCTATACTGAGTAGCGCGTCACTCATCTATACTTTCACATCTGAAATCCCCTCCACGCCAAGGTACCAGCCATTCCTTCCATCACCAGTCGTCGCCTCACTCCCCGCTCCGTCCCGTCCCATCCCTTCTGCCGTCTCCGTCTCCGTCTCCTCTCCGTTCTCCGTCTCGGTCTTCCGTCCCCTCCCGTCCCGTCCCGTCCCCGTTCCCCGTCCCCGCTCCCCGTCCCTCCTCGTCCTCGTCCTCGTATCCTCGTCCTCGTCCTCCGTCCTCGTCCTCGTCCTCCTCCTCGTCCTCGTCCTCGTCCTCGTCCCTCGTCCTCCGTTCCCCGTCGGAGTCCTCAACCGCATGCGTGCAGCAGCGTGTCTGCCACACTGAGCACCATCTGCAGCGGCTCCAGGGTGGCCGCCTCGCGGTCTAGGTTGATGGAGAGGTAGTCGGGCATCACTGTGCAGGAGGCGTCCAGGTCCACCTCGTCATCAGGCGCCGCCGGACGCTGCTTCAGCTGCGTCAGTGGTGACAACTGCCGCACATGGGGAGAGAGTCAGATGTTGCCGGACGCAGGGGGATATTTTATTTATTTATATATATATATTTAAGTGATCGGTGATAAAATAAATAATTATTCGAGTGAAAGTTATTTATTTATTCAAGATACAGACAACAGCAAACAAGTGTGGCATGCCCTGTGGAGCTGCTGGAGAAGTATTTCGGACACAACTTTTCACGTGGTTGATATATTTTCAGACGTGTTGCTTCCGCTTGTCACCATATGGTACAATACCTGTTACCACAGTATCCATCAAGATGATGTAACTAAAAAGAGAAGAGCGGCGGTACCCACCTTCGACGCCTGCATCTCCACTTGCTTCCGATTGATGCACAGGTAATAGTTGGCCATGCACAGGTTAAGTCTCAGTGGCGACTTCTTCGCCTGGCCAATCTGAAAGACCACACATCACTGCAGTCAACAGCAGCTGTTGCAACAATCCAAAGGAAATGACAACATACACCAGAAAAATGGACAACACAAAATAAGAGAAACTAGATCTGGCTGTTATAATATATAACAACTCGTCTAGTTGTTCAACCAGCATTATCCCAAAGCATCTGATGATAAACACAGCTGCTAGGTGAGAGACACAAAAGGTTACGATACACGACTCATCATCACTGCTATCTCAGGTGTCGGCTGTACGGTACACACTCTGCTATGTGTACCGTACCGGTACCGTACTCCACTGCGCCGTACCGTGTTGGTGAGCAGGGTGACAGCCTCAGGCCGACTCGGCGGCGGCCTGCTCCGCCCCGCACAGTCCGACCCTAGGCGCGGATGACCAGCAGCCAGGCGCGGTCGGCATCGCTCAGCTGCTGCTCACCCAGCTCGGCCAGCGCCGCCCGCACCGACTCAGTCAGATCCCGGCTGCCGACGGTGCAGATACGAGGAGAAGGTCAGAACACACACAGACGGCCAGCGCCGCCCGCACTGACTCAGTCAGGTCCCGGCTGCCGAAGGTACAGATACGGAGAAGGTCAGAAACACACAGACAAGGGAGGGTGGTGGCGAGGAGGGGGAGGTCAGACCAAAGATCTAAGACGGTACGGAGAGATACGAAACTTACAAATAATTGAGTCAAGGATATCCTTACTGATATTTCCGAGGAATACTTTAATATGAGCAGAACCTAATCATGGCAAATATAGTCATTAACCAAAACCAACAACAAAAACATTATCTTATCACGCAGAAGCAGATCTATCATATCAAGATCAACCACACAGCTAAGGCACCACCTCCCACGCACAAGTGGTTCCAGTTTCAGACCACCACTCGCCGCTATCTGCTGAGACCACCGGCCCAGTCCCGATGTCCGCCATCTCACCTGACGATCAGGTAGTGTTTGACCTCGAGCTGGACAGCAGCCGTATGGTGCTGATGGCCCCGTCCCCGGCCCGGCCACACTCTGCTGACCGTCCCCGGCCCCCGCGCTCTGCTGACCGTCCCCGGCGGCCGGCGCTCTGCTCACCCCCAGACACCTCAGCTATCAGCCGCGGTAGGGTCACCCTCTGTCCGGCCGACACAAACCGAGAAAGAGAGACGTGTCAAACAGAACGCCGTGCTCGAGAGCGGCAGATAGAAGTAGAACGTCGAGCAAACAACACAGGCAGAATGTACAACACCAGCAAGCGCTATGTTTTCCTTTTCTACATACATATTTATGACGTTTGTTATATTTCCGTGTTTACAGTTAACTGTCAGGATTACTCAAAGTAAAATTTGACACCCGCGTGGGATTAAAGTACCCGTCTCGCCGAATCTGAAAGCTCACCAGACAGTCCGTCTGCTGTCGTTTGAGGGCGTCTCGCTTCACCTTGGCCCAGGCGGTGAACAGCTGAGGCAGATGGTCAGCGGCCAGCGGTACCGCGCGCGCCAGCGAGCGCAGCGCCCCGCCGAACTGGTGACGGCCGCGCTGAGCGTCCACCAGCAGCTGCGTCTTGCTGGCCACGTTGGCCGACTGAGGCGGGGAAGGAACACGCACCGTTAGGCTGAACGTAGCCCTAAACAGCCACAGGACGGGGCGACGATTGTGAGCTGCATGTTAAAGAGGCGAAACACTGTACGACTTGAAGAGGGAGAAGTGGAAACTACACAGTTGTTTTGCCAGATATCTTACTTTGCCGACTGAAATTCATCGACTTGATTTCATTTCTATGCAAGGTTTTGAAATATGAAACAAAACTTGCTTTACATAGCAATTATTTCTTTATCATAATTGTAGCTTTTAAAATTCACAAACAAACTTTTTAACAACTTTTTGTGCTTATAATGGAGTAGAAGGTTTGTTAGTTTCATACACTGACGATTGGCGCGAGCGCCATCTTACCTGACCTCCTTTTCGAGTCGGCGCAGCACAGCAGTCACAAGTGCGAGGAACGTGTGGCGTGAAAGGCCACGACTCCCTCCCTCGTGTCGGCTGTCGAAGCGGCTAGGTTCAACTCACCCCGAGGCTGCCGGACACCGGTCACTGCACGGACAGGGAGATAACGGTTCACTTGGAGAGACCACCTTGTCGACTGGCAAAGGGACACGGTCCACTGAAGGACGATTTGTCAAGCTGCACTCGACAGCGGGAAACGTTCACTGCACGGACAGGCGTGTCACTGGACGGAGAGCACGGGTGCAACTGCACGGAAACTAGGCACGTGAGACAGGACACTGGGTCAACCTGTACGGGGACTGATAGTCACTGCGCGGACACGGGACAACTAGCAGACACGGGACAGCTCTAGAGCTGATCTCATACTGCTCTCATGGAGATTATAAAAAAGCGAATAGATGACCACGTCCAGAGCCCCGCTTGTAACCCGCCCCGGCCAGAGACGGCTCGTTTCCCACCTAGCACAGTCGACCACCAGGGCAGGTCCGCGGCCGCCAGCCGTCCGCTCAGGTCCGTCATCGCTCTCAGCATGCCCAGTGCAGCGGTCACCAGCGCCGGCGGCGCCGGTACAGGCTTCACCGCCTCCACCAGCAGGGTGTGAGCGAAGTTACAGGCGCGACCGGCGGCCACCACACGGTACCCCCGCCGGCACGCGGTGCTGACGCATTCTTGCCGCGCGTCAGAGTCACAATGCCAGAACGGGCCAGCTCACCAGACATCCTGGCGGACGGGGCCGAGGACATACGTACATGTAAAATATCGCCGACTGCATGTGTCACGTCAGTAAATCATAAACTACCCAAGGATAAGGATCATCAGAGAAATACGGCATAACAAGTCAAAACCATGCGTCAGTTGTGACAACCTGGCGGAGGCCGTGGGTCGTCAGGGTGACACGCCTGGCGGAGGCTGTTGTCGCGGTCCCTAGGACACCGGCGAGGGCGGGGCGTCAGGTGCTTGTGATATGTGATAATGACCTATATACGACCCAAGTCGTGACGTCATTTGATATAATCAGCTGACGGCAGGGCGTACTCAGCTGACTGCGTAGTGTCAAAGGCCATAGACACAAAAAAAGTCCGACGTTCTTCCCGTTAAATAAGTTGAACTTAGCATTGAGAGGCCACGAAATGGATACACTATTTTTTTGTCATTTTTCCGATCACCCTGCATGTGCATGTGTTGCAGAGTGGTGCGAATGACTACCACTCACCGGAGGTCTGCTTGTGCCGGTGGTGGCCGCCAGCTGCTGCATCAGAAGGTGCACGGTATACAGCGCCTCGCCCGCCAGCTCCTCCCCGTCCAGCTCTACCGGCGCCTCCGCCTCCTCCACTGGCTGTCTGGCCGCCGCACTGAACACAGCCGTCACCAGCCGCAGCGGCGGCGTCTGCGGCGTCAGTTGCCGCAGCTGCGCCGTGAACGCCGCCGTGGGCAGCGCGCCGCAGCAGGCCAGCCGGGCGGCGATGAACGCCAACAGCGGCCGCTGTTCTACCGGCGCCGCGGCCGCCAGCGTGAGCACACCACACGGCAGTCCGGCGGCGGTGGCGGCGGGCGGCCGGCTCTTGCCCCACTCAGACACCTGGTACACGGTATGTGTCAGCTTCGCTGCTGGTGGACGACTGAGCAGCAGCTGACGCAGGCTGGCGCGCAGGAGGCCGGCGGCCAGCGGCGCCGTCCGCGCCTGGTAGGCCGTCTTAATCAGCAGGCTGAAGAAGTTGAGGAAGACGGGCGCGGACGGAGCGCAGGTCGGGTCCATCGGCAGCAGGCGGTCCAGATGCGAGGCGAACGACAGCACCAGCTCTAATTCCTCCTGTTGGCGGACCACAGGGCTCAGAACGGATCACATTTTCTCACCGAGTCAGGTGCCATAAAACGTAGCAGATATTAATGCGTGTGGGATGTAACAGCTACCAAACAACATGCATCGGGAACTCATAAGAATAATTCACGCTCACCACGCTTAAGGTCATTAAAAAAAATTGAGTTCGTTAAAAACCATTCGCAAACCGCTCGTTTCCAGCGACATCGCACCACAGTGACCGTTCAGTGACCTCAGCGTACGGTACCGCGCCGCTCGCCTGCCTACCTTGAGGGCGCAGGAGTACGTCAGGCAGTAGACCATGTCACAGAACCTGACGACGGCGTCGTCTGGCACGGCGGAGACGGCGTCACAGCAGCGGAGCGCAGCGCACAGCAGCTGCTGGCGCTGCTCAGCCGTCAGCTGGGCAGCCTGCTGCTGCAGCTTCCCGGTCGCCAACCGCAGCATGGCGTACAGAGCCGCATAGTCCGGCTCCTCGGCCACAAACGCCTGACACAGCAGCACACAGAATCATACAAACAGGCACACACGAGCACAGCAGCAGCGAGTCCGGCCTCCTCGGCACAAACGCCGTGACGCGCAGCAGCCACACAGGGAATCATACATAAGCGACAACACAGCACAGAGCAGCAGGAAGTCCGGCCCGCGGACCACAAAGCCTAGACACAGCAGGCACCCACAGAATCATTGACAACAGCGAGGCAGATGGCCACACAGACAGAGTCCGGCTCCTCGGCCACAAACGCCTGACACAGCAGCACACAGAATCATACAACAGGCGAGAGGCAACACACAGCACAGAGCCGCATAGTTCGGTCCCTCGGCCACAAACGCCTGACACAGCAGCACACAGAATCATACAACAGGCGACACACAGCACAGAGCAGCAGAGTCGGCTTCCTCAGGGCCACAAACGTCCTTGCAAAGGACCAATTCACCAATGTCATACCGACATGGGTAAGAGTGCACCACGCCTCGGCCACATGGTCTGGTCTCTCAGCCACAAATACCTGGCATAACCTACAGGATCAGACTACAGGTAAAGAAGGGATGGAGCCAGGAGCATACTGGACAGGTGCAGTGCCTCATAGTTCAGACCCTTGGCCATAAATGTCTGACACCACAGCACACATTGTCGGGCAACAGGGAAGGAGAGCAACATGTTGTGCAGCACCACATAATATAATCACTGAACCATGAATGCCTGACTGAGCAGTGCAGAGGATTGAGAGAAACATCTGGCAATATGACCCGTAAGACACCTTAATTGGCGAAGGACGAGCGAGCCCGTAGAAACCCGATGGCAAGGAAATTGGTCTGCTGTCATCAGATGACATTCTTAACTCCACCTTTCCAGTAGTGCGGTCTCAAGCCAGTGCCACATACTAAATTTCAGCTTAATCGGTCAGCGCATCCGCGGGAATGGAGGTGCCAAGTAACATTATGTTGCGACGGTAGCGCCGTCTACCTGCGGCCATGGCACCACCTACCGCGCCCGGCCGCCAGAAGCGGAGGCGATGGGTTACATGACACGCGGCACGTGCCCGGTGCCACCCACGTGCCATGCTGACCCCTCACGTGAGACGAAACATGTCAATAACATACAAATTATTGAATTGGGCTATCAGATGGCGAAAACCGCTTGTCAATCGTACGCTGGATTCCAAAGATATAATCTTCTGAAAAGCGTTACGGTCGGGTCGCGCCGGTTGCTCATAGAAAATAAATCCGTATTCAGTGAGGACCTACTCGCGCTTCGCGCTCGCCCAGAGATAAAAATAAATTATTCAAAACATTGTGAAACGACACTCTGAAGATGTGCTAAAAAAACTGTGTGACATTTTTTAGCTAAACTTATGATTATTTGGTAAAATTTGCAAATGTTCTCATATAATTTGTCAAGCAAATGAATCACATGACAATTCTTATTCATCACCTAATAAAACTGTAAATGTTATCTAACATGTAAGCAGACAAAGTTGGACACTTACTATAATGGGGAGATCTGTTCTGGTTTAGCTTACCTCAACATCAGCAGCTAGGTCTGTGAGCACAAGATTATGCAAATTTGAAGTGAGAACTTTTGCCATTATCTGAAAACATGCACCATGTGTCAGTAAAATACTATTCCCACATTTTGATACATGAATCAACCAGTATACATCAGATACATAGCAAAACACTAGTGCTCATTTCAGTCATTTGTATGCTCATTGCTCATTCTTAACACAACCTGACAATAATATTTTGCCTGAACATAACCATTTCCATTCACATTAAGTATGGTAAACAACAATAATTATGTTCGCTTGGACACATCCTAACACCAGACTTGCATGCTATTGGTGTTTTTTAGCGCCTCAGTACCAGTGGTGGGCATCGTTAATAAATTATGCAGTTCTGTTACACGTTACTCATATAAGTAGTTACGTTTGTATGAAGGTCGCATGCGTGTCGCATGTTCTTGTTCATTGAGTGCTTATGTTCCTATCGACTGAGACTCATCTCACTTTCACAGATGAGCCTGTCATCGTGTACTCACAAGTTACTATAGATATTCTTCATGACGGGCTCATCCTGATTCCCCTGGGTATCCCCCCTCCCTCTCGTTCGGCGTTCCAGAGGAGCTCTCCAGCAACGGGGGCCCAGAATTCTCGGCGGGTGCAACTGCCGAGTTTTTGCAGCATTGGGGTGTACACACTGAACTCTATAGAGATGGAAGGCGCATTGGCCGGAATACTTGTCTAATGACGGCAGCCATGTTGGTGATCACAAGAGCAGTCGGCGGCTGTGTTAAAGATAGGCGGGCGGGCACCCAGGCTTGACATTTTACAATATATGAGCGAACTACTAGTCGTAGATAATATGACTACCACCACAATGTTCCAAATGAATTGCAGAATGATTCTAGACTTTGTTTTTGCACGGAAAAATATTTGCCTAGAATTATCTCAATTCAATTTGAACATTGTGGTGGTAGCCATTTTGCGCTACCACCAGTAGTTCTAACTCAATTATTGTAAAATGTCAGCCTGGGTGCCCGCCCGCCTATCCTTTAACACAGGCCGCCGACTGCTCTTATGAGTACCAATATTGCCGCCGTCATTAGACAACTCGGCCAATGGGTCGCAGCGCAGTAGCTACCCTGTGGGGTGTTACACCATCGGATTCTTTCCGGCACCATTTCCCCCAGTCGAACGGCAGCGGAGTTGGCAGTGAAGGCTGCCAAGCGACTCCTTGTTGTCCAACACAGGCCCCTCTGGCCGCCGACAATGATCGTCTTACGAGCGATGCTTCCAAGCTCCACAACACGCCTGACGCAGACTGGCCAGATCTCCCCCAGCACAGATTGTGTTTTGGCCGACCGATTCGAGATGCCTTCTCATTCGTGAACGCGTTGGAGAAATTCAGCAACCCGCAACATTCGCCCAGTATGGCGCACGCCTGGCAGCTAAGAAAGGAACGCTTTTGCGGACCAGGATGGACTCGCACAATTGAGACTCGTGAGAGCTCTCCGAGCACTGTCGTCAGCTGCCCCCACCTCTCACTTGGTGATCAAAGTCTTTCATGCAGAACCAGATGGGCATAATCCCAAGAAGGGGATCGCTCGGGCACAGGGGGTCGAGTGTCATGGGAAGACCGAGTATCTCGTGAAAATAGATGGATCAGGTCGACTGACAAAGCGCAATCGGCGATTCTTACGGGCATTCAAACCTGCTTTGGCATCCCTGTTCGCTCCTACGCCACCTACACCTACACCACCTACACCGTCTACACCTACGCCACCCACTGTGGTACCGCCACGGGACTCCCCTGTGCACAGAGCCACCAACAGACGTGACGACTCCATTGGTTGTACCAACCCAGTGGCACCCCCCAACACGTGTCCCTGTCATTGTCGGGCCCCTCAAATGGTATACAAGCCCGCAACGGGGTCGTGGATTCCTGTGTCACATGCATAAAGGTGTAAAATGCGTAAAGGTGTTAAATGCGTGTACATATGTTCATTGAGTTGGTGCAGCCATGTATGACTGGTTCATTCAGACCCCCACGTCTGCCCAAACTGGGGGATGTATAAAGGTCGCATGCATGTACATATGTTCTTGTTCATTGAGTGCTTATGTTCCTATCGACTGAGACTCATCTCACTTTCACAGATGAGCCTATCATCTTTCCAATACAAGTTATCTGAGAATGAGGAGTATTCTTAAACGTTACTCATTAGGTACTCTGATACTTTGCTACAAATGTAACAGAAGTTATTTTAGTCCATTATTCCACTACTCAAGTGTAACACTCGCCAGTGCAGGGGTGGATGCCACACTTTTTTTCAAGAATGACTCACGTATGTATCAACTGATTGTGATGACATGTTCTTACTTACTTTATATTTTTCGCATTAGAGGCCTGGGAGTCTCAGACTATAGGATAGAACGGCATGCAGGTAGCCGGTGGGTAGGCCAAAGGTCTGTATAAATAGGTAGGCCCTTGGGTAGGCCAATAATATTACTAATCTGGAGAAAAGCAATGTTCAACAAATGAAAGTCAAATTGATTTTTTTCACAAACAGTTAACACCATTTGATGTATAGAAAATGACTAAAACGAGTATATGTTTAATGATGTAGACTGCTCACTGATCCTAGTATTTTTTCACAGTATATGAAAAAGTATTTAAAATATTTGAATATTATATTTGTATGTATACCCGTGCTCTGACCGCAGCCACCGCTTGCACGCGCGCGACCGAATTTGCGGTTTTAGTGCGCCAGTAATATGAGTCGCTGCGTCGGATCTGTAGCAATCTATTTCAAATATGGCGCTTTGTCATCCCACTTTATTCTTAATGACATATTTGGTTATAAATCGATCAAACCACTCGTGAAATAGTAAATTTGGCATCAAAGTTTATTTTTATAGTATTAATCTTCTTTTTAAATTTTTATATTTGTGTCATATCATCTTGAAGTCGTTTCATAGTTGTATATAGGTAATAATACGTCATTATTATGTAACACTTTTCTAGTGGAACGTTGGATCAATTTACCACAGTTTGATGGATGCTCTGTAACACAGATCGCCGCGAAATACATCGTGATTTCGTGATTGAGTACAGTTGCATTTGTTGCAGTGTGCAAAAAAAACGAAAATATGTGTGCTGCTTTGATGGGTTTTTGAGCAGTGTTCACGAGCATAATATCAAGTGGGCGCGTTGCTAAATAAGGTAATTATATTTATTATTTTTGAATTTTTGTAGCTAAATGAATCGGTGTCAAATTCAGGGGTGTGTTCCTATTCAGTTGGGGGCTCAGACTGCAGCATCAGCCCCCCCCCCCAACTGGTGCTTTAGCCCCGCAACTTTGAGGAGGAAATAAGTCAAATCCGGGGATAAATCTGTATCTTGTGAAATTTGGTGGAAGTTGAAACGATTTTGTTCAGCTGAAGCTCAGCCCCCTCCCCTTCAATGTTTCTGGAGAAGCTATGCCCTGGTGTCAATCACATCTACCGACATACCTTACACCCCCTTTTTGTATGTGCCCTATTCTTAACAAGCAAGGGCATGGTTGGAAGCGCCAGGGTATCCATCATCAACATTAGTCCCGCCTTGTTCTCACCTGGTTTAACTCACCTGGTTGGCCTCCCCACCATTGACCACTCAAAGGGTGAGGGTAAGGGAAGGGAAGGCCAGAGCAAAGAGACATGCAAACTCCTGTGTCTATTTGACATCAGGTTGCTATTCTCTGACAGCTTTGTTGCCACTGACTTAGCTGGCTGGACATGTACAAGTTCTTATCTTGGTTTAGGGCGCTCTCTATCTTTAAACTCAAACTCAATCCCACCTAGATACCTCTTGTACTTGGCCAGTCTAGGCCATGCATGTGCAAACATTCGCTCAACTGCTGACATCTTGATCAACAACAGGTCATCTTGAAAAGCAGACACACCATTCCAACCTCATACTGAGCCTGCTTATTCTGGTCAACTGGGGTTGGTGCATATATGTACAGAACAGCTTTCCTCACTTATCCTTCCTCTCCTTGTGGAAGGGTCTGGTGAGGTAGCTCACCAGGTGAGTTGTGGGAGAGGTATTAGCATCAGTATCAGCATTCCAGTACAAGTAGGGCAATTTACCTATTGATGCTGCTAGGCCAAAAAATGCTGGAATACCTATTGGACATGGTAGGGGTTATATGTTTAATAAGTTAATGTGTTCATTCTTTGTGGCAGTTCTATAAATTACAAACATAGATGTTAGTTTTGACTTTTGGTACACTAGATGTAAAGTTAAAGTTCTCTGTTCTCCTTTGATCCAATTTTATTTGATGAGTTGAGTTAAGGTAAAGGCAGGGGCAGATCCAGGGGCAATGAGGCTGGTAGTCCCCTCAATGAAAATGTGTGTCGCGGCACAGGAACACTAGTTTGTGCCAAAGGCACAATATGGGTGCCACAGTCGTCCCCAAAGTCCAAACCCTCTGAGGGTGCCTCCAAACGCATGGAGGTGCCCCAACCACATGGAGAGGCTCACAAACCCATGGAGGGTGCCCCAAACCCATGGGGCCGCCCTAAAACCAATTTAGGCGCCCCAAATCTGAGAAGGGCATTCCAAAATCCATAGAAACAGCATGGATGAAGTATACCTGGATAGGATACTCCCCCCCCCCCCAACGCCATTGGTGGCGGCGACCACACGGCCGCCGGGCGGCGAAATCGCAGCTAGGGCGCTGGCTCGCCTGATTACCACACGGGTTTAGCAATACGGCGGTATCGAATACCGTTTTCAGAAAATAACTCGCGTAGTTTTCAAGTTATGGTGATGAAACTTTCAGTACCTCACCTTTGAACAATTTGAGACATACCCTGCAATTTTTGGAATTCTAACCCCCATAACCCGTGACCTTTGGCCTGTTTCTCAAGGTCATGTCAGGGGGAGTCATTCTGACCCCGCGTGAGTTGTCATTCCGGTAATTAGCAGGAAAACTAGCGG
This sequence comes from Semibalanus balanoides, assembly GCA_014673585.1. Lineage (NCBI taxonomy): Eukaryota > Metazoa > Arthropoda > Thecostraca > Balanomorpha > Balanidae > Semibalanus > Semibalanus balanoides. The sequence goes on from VOPJ01007523.1 coordinate 28,306, forward strand.
CGCGAGCGCCTCCGAATGTTGACAGCTGTTTGAACATCCATTGCCCACACTTAAACAAAAAAAATTTACCTTCAGGTCATCTGAGGTCAGGTCACCAGGTCCACTTTAAGTGACCTTTGCCTTTCCAAAAATTGTTCTGTCCGACCTCGTGCCAAAGGCAACACAGTTTTCGCGAACATAGAGGTCTGAACCTCTGACACGTAGTCACTCCACCGAGACCCTCGGGCCCAGTACCTACACTTCTTGGTGCTACCTCGTGATTAATTTTCCATCAGGTGCAGCTATTAGTCATGATCAATTTGCCGACCTCTCCATTATAAGTGATTATGTAGAAACCATTAACAATGATCTCTCCTATGTCAGCAAACATATGCGGTTGGTCAGCTCATTATTTGTCAGAATCTATGCTATTGTGAAGAACTCATTCTGGTATGATCACACGTTCTCCTGCAATTCTGTGTTGCTCAGTGATTCTCTACAAGTCATTGAGAGTCGATGCCAGTTCCGAATTATTTAGCCTCCATATAACTCGTTTGAATAGAAAAGAGACATGCCCACGAGCGGCTTGGAAACACCACTGTGTTCCGTTTGTTCTGGCCGCTCGTTTCTATTCTGTCTCATGAGTTTTCAGGCTGGGGAAAAAAAACAAACACAATGACGGTCAGTTTCACATCATGGTCAGCTCACACCCAATTGACCAATGAGTTAAGTGGCGGCACAATTCTCCAGTCTAATGGCCGACCTTCGTGAAGGTAATAAATACAAAATACCACACGCGTCTGTATAAAAATTTTATAATCTTCATTCGTCGTCTCCTTGTTTGAGTGGTATTGTGTCGTCCCCTGAGTGACCCAGGTACCGGTCAGACGCCGGCCGTGAACCATCCTAAACTGAGGTCCTAAAGGCAATCGTTAATATTCTGCCCTAAGACGTCGGCTCCGTCCCAAGGTATTTATTTTATCGGCTATAGTTCTTACCTCCGTATGACCTTCAATGTTTGCATGATTTACGCTTGGTAATGTAAATTCCCGGCAGCCGGAAAGACCTCTTTTGATCAGATTTGATGCTTAACAAATAGATTTCTGAGCTGAAAAACCTTTTACCAAGAGTGTTCGTAATGTATGATAGAAACATACTGAATAGCGCATTATGACATAATTCAGCGTGCGTAGATGCCGCGTGACATCGGGTTATAGCCCATTATGCTGACGAATTGTCATTCAAGGAGCAGAATGGAGCACCGGTTGAGAATCTCAATCTCATTCGTACCATGAATTTACAGTGGCCCTGTTTCTCAGCTTCTACAGTGCAAAACGGTACATCACTAGTTATCACAGGCAACATCATGTCATATGACTCACATAAAAAAAGAAAATAATTTAAGTAATAGCAAAATCACGATATTCTACAAACAAATGATGTGCAATCCCTGTCCTATGCTCCCGGGTCACCGGTGGCAGGGCCAAGGTGTCGGCCCCATAAACCAGCCGGTTTTGTAAGGCTTGCTCGAGGAAAAAAATAATAACCATGGTCCCATATGATTACTCACCCCTTAGTGCTGCATATGTCATCACTGGTTTCAGCAAAATCCACCACAAAAAGCCCTTAAACACGAATATCTTCACTGAGCACACAGGCCCGCCACCGTCCACAACGCTAAAGCAGCAATGGCGCCCTTGCTGTCGTTAAATAGGGTGGTCCAGCAAGCGGCTCTGTATCCTATCCAGTATTACGTGATCCATGGAAACAGAAAGAGAATGCATAAGCTGAATGTGTCATTTACTCCTGCCATCATATGTGTCTCTGAAAAGTGAGATCATTCCTCCTGACAGGCATGCTACTGACATAGATCCTGTTGATGGAGTTGTCACTTCACTGCTCCTACTGATGGACCTGTCACAGACACTGCGTTGTGTTTACAGATGTATCACCAATACAATACCAGTCCTGACAGTAGGCATATTTGTCTACTGCACAGACGTGTCACTGACACCAGTCCTCCCGAATGGACGTGTTCACTGAGTGACACCAGTCCTCCTGAGTGGACGTGTCACTGACACCAGTCGTCCCGATGTACGTATCACTGGCACCAGTCCTCCCAGTGGACGTGTCACTGACACTAGTCCTCCTGATGGACGTATCACTGACACTAGTCCTCCTGATGGACGTGTCACTGACACCAGTTTCGTCCCGATGGACGTATCACTGGCACCAGTCCTCCCGAGTGGACGTGTCACTGACACTAGTCCTCCCGATGGACGTATCACTTACACCACGTATCACTGACACCAGTCCTCCCGATGGATGTGTCACTGACACCAGTCCTCCCGATGGACGTGTCACTGACACCATTCGTCCCGATGGACGTATCACTGACACCAGTCCTCCCGATGGACGTGTCACTGACACCAGTCCTCCCGATGGACGTGTCACTGACACCAGTCGTCCCGATGGACGTGTCACTGTCGCGACACTAGTCCTCCTGATGGAGGTATCACTGACACCAGTCCTCCCGATAGACGTGTCACTGACACCAGTCGTCCCGATGGACGTGTCACTGTCGCGACACTAGTCCTCCTGATGGACGTATCACTGACACCAGTCCTCCCATTGGACGTGTCACTGACACCAGTTCTCCCGATGGACGTGTCACTGACACTAGTCCTCCCAGTGGACGTGTCACTGACACTAGTCTTCCCGATGGACGTATCACTTACACCAGTCCTCCCGGTGGACGTATCACTGACACCAGTCCTCCTGATGGACTTATCACTGACACTAGTCCTCCTGATGGACGTGTCACTGACACTAGTCCTCCTGATGGACGTATCACTTACACCAGTCCTCCCGGTGGACGTGTCACTGACACTAGTCCTCCTGATGGACGTGTCACTGACACCAGTCCTCCCGGTGGACGTATCACTGTGTGACACCAGTCCTCCCGGTGGACGTATCACTGACACTAGTCCTCCCGATGGACGTGTCACTGACACCAGTCCTCCCGATGAACGTATCACTGACACCAGTTCTCCCGATGGACGTTATCACTGACACGGACACCAGCTCCTCGCCGTTAATGAACGTGTCATGACACAGTCCTCGACGAAGATGAACAGTGTCACTGACACAGTTCCTCCCGTATTGAACGTTATCCTGACACCAGTTCTCCGATGAACGGTGTCACTTGACACTAGTCCTCCCGATGAACGTGTCATGACACAGTCCTTCCAGTGACGTGGCAATCACCAGTCCTCCGATGATCGGGCACTGACACATTCTCCCGATGGACGTGTCCGACTAAACACCAGTTCTCCCCGATGGACGTGTCACTGAACACCAGTCTCGCGATGGACGTGTCACTGACACCAGTTCTCCCATTTGACGTGTCACTACACCATCTCCCGATGGACGTGACACGAATACTATTTTCCCGATGAGTGTCACTGACACCAGTCTCCCGCGCATGGAGTAGTCACTTGACACCAGTCCTCCGAAATGGACGTGGTCACTGACACCAGTCCTCCCGATCGGACCGTCTGTCCACTTACACCAGTCCTCCCGGATGAACTTTGTCCTGTCACCAATACCGATTATATATCCCAGACGTCGCAAACCCGTTGGCCAACGGAAGATTGTAACGTACTTACGCGGACGACGGTGTCACTGACTTTCCCTGACAGACTTGTCAGTCACTGATTTGGTCTTGGTCTTGGCTTAGGGTCTTGGCACAGCCTCATTGTATCCAGAATATTGTCACGGATTCCTCCGGAGAACCGTGTCAGGGACTCCCGCCAATTTTGGGCGTGTCAGGGACTCCCGCCAATTATGGGCGTGTCAGGGACTCCCGCCAATTTTGGGCGTGTCAGGGACTCCCGCCAATTTTGGGCGTGTCAGGGACCCCCGGTAATTATGGGTGTGTCAGGGATCAAGCCAATGGACGTGTCACTGACACTGGTCCGTGTTCGAACTTCGATGACAGGAATGGAAGATGAAGTAAAACAATGTTTCATATATAGCTTATGGTGTCTTTTCAGACTAGAGGTAAAACGCAAGATGGACGCATCACCGTCACATAAGCCCTCCAAGAGGCAAAGATTTCAGCCTTTCGTCATTAAGAAAGGCATTGTGATGAGAGCTAAGCAGCGACAGAAGATGGCGCTGGAACTCTCAAAGTCCAAAAACGACAGTAGTGAGTATGAGGAGCTGAGCCCTGAGGCGTTCGTTTATTGTGCTGTATTGCTGTATTATTTGAGGTATTTTTGGCTGAATCATTGTTGTATAACTTTCGCTATTGTTCATCACTTACAAGTATCTGCATTGCTGCGTTCAGTTCTGTGGTGTCGTTGTTGCGATGTTGTCGCTGCAGTCTAGGTGTCGTTGATAAGCCGCCGGTATGACAGAGCTTTTGGCGGGCCTTTGGGCAGTGCGTGGGAAGAATCGGCTTTAGCATGCTGATGCCCCCCCCCCCTTTTGTCCCCCTCACCTCTCGGTAGGCTGCGGGGCCTCTCCTGTCGTTTGCGTTTTATCGGGAAACTCTGCTGATGGATTCGTGACTCGTTTCAGCCATGTGTAATGATCCGAAGCTAACCCAGTTGAAGTACAACAACCGATCTCTGTCGAAAGCACTCTCAGAGCAGAAAATGGAAAACAAGTATTTGTGAGTACTGGGCAGGCAGGTTTTTCCTTTCTCATCAGTATTCAATATGCCACATTTTATATTGTCTCAGTATGCCACCTCATTGTTTCATGCTGTTCAACTTTGAGAGGACACCTATTTTTGTTCAAATGTCGCCATGTGACCTTTGTTGTCGGTCCGTCTTAAAACCCCAATCATCATCATTGTTCAAATGTTTTGCGGAATCAATGTTGTAGAACAGCATATGCAAATTAACTGTGACTACTCGCAAAACGAATTCACCCGAAATCGTTGCTGTCCTGTTTAAATAGTGAAGCTTTTGTCGGTATTTTACCGTGTGTTTTGGCTGGACAAGTACAATTTTGTAGCAAGTAAAACGCTACATCGGAGTGCCGGTATTATTCAATGTCAAATCAACGTGCACTTTCGATAACGAAAATAACTGATTTTCCGATGTCTTAGGCTTGATGAGAAGATCCAGCTGCAGAGAGATTTCCTGACGAACCATGAGGTCATCCTGGCTCTTCGGAGTGAACTCCAGGTGAGAGGTCAACATAAATCATGCACGCTAATTACCTACTCACAAACTCACACCATGCTGTCCTTGGAGCGTTGGCATAAAGATACATCAAGTTACAATCACCATAATCGTTCTGCAGTCATTCTTCCGGTGTTATAAAAGTCGTTGTAAAAACGTGAGCACCGCTTTTGTCTCATGCATCGCTGCCGAACCTTTTCACGGGTGCAAACCTCCGCCCTATCCTGTCAGCCCTCGACTTCCTTCACTGACACCAGCCTCCTCCCCGGCCGGCAGACGCACGAGGACGACCTGCTGCAGATCCACGAGGTGTTCCGCAGCTCGCTGCAGCTGCTGGTCACGCTCACCGGCCACCTCAACGTCGGCCTGCAGCGCTGCACTGCCGGCCGCCGGCGCAGCAAGTCGGTCAGCCTGGGCGCCGCCGGACTGCCGGCACGCACCAACCGCAGCCTCAGCATGGCCGGACACCCGCAGACCGGTGAGTGCGGACAGAGACGGGGTAGACATTGATCTATCGATACGGCCAGACTCGGGCAGAACGGAGGGATTGACACGCTGCCAGCCAAGGTGAGTGCGGACCAGAGAGGACGGGGTAGACACGGACATACGACAGTCGCAGGAACAGCCGGGACACGCCAACAGCCAGGTGAGTGCGGACAGAGGACTAATCTACCGATACGCCCGACTCGGCCAATTACGATGGGGTTGACTCGGGCAGCAAGCGACTGAGTGAACTGCTTGATGTGTTTTCGGAAGCAGGCGTGTGGTTCTATTATGTGTCAGGACGGTCCTGACCGCGTTATACCGTGTTTCAGACGGTCCTGACCGCTTTATATCGTGTTTCAGACGGTCCTGACCGCTTTATACCGTGTTTCAGACGGTCCTGTCCGCGTTATACCGTGTTTCAGACGGTCCTGACCGCGTTATACCGTGCTTCAGACGGTCCTGACCGCGTTATACCGTGTTTCAGACAGTTCTTACCGCGTTATACTGTGCTTCAGACGGTCCTGACCGCGTTATACCGTGTTTCAGACAGTTCTTACCGCGTTATACCGTGCTTCAGACGGTTCTGACCGCGTTATGGCGTGTTTCAGACGGTCCTGACCCGCGTTTACTATCCCGTGTTCCAGACGGTCCTGATTCGCGTTATACGTGCCTTTCAGACGGTTCTTGACCGCGTTATACCGTGTTTCAGACGGCGGCCTCGGTTCGCCGCGTCACAGCGGCGCCGTCGGTCGGAAGCTGCACAAGGTACTGCCCACCGTGGCGGCAATGTCATCTCCCACCCGTCCATCGTCCTGCCGCGCCTGCCGGCCGGCGGCGGCTGGCTGCTCCCGCCCCCAGCCGGCTCCCACCGCGGCTCCGGAACAACAGGAGAGCATGGACGAGGAAGAAGAGGACGAAGAGGAGGAGGAGGAAGGAAGAAGAGGAAGCCGATGAGGACCCGGAGCCGCTGGCAGGTGAGACCGTGAGACGGAGGACATGTCAGTGTTGTGATTAGGTTTGCGGATATGTCTTGCTTATAATTTATACACGTTGGTGGCTAGACTAACAAAAGTCTAAGCACAAGTTACTACCAGAAGTCCGTTACGCTCCCTATTTGCATGAACATAAATGTGTTTCGCACTCATGCTAATGCATGTCGTATGTCTCTCAATGCAGGAATAATTAGGTCCACATGTCGTAGATGCCAACAGCCACCAACATACCAAATGAGTTGCATTTACGGGAATGAACATAAGCACGTCTGTACCGGGCAGTCACCAATCTTATCCAGCGGAGCGCACTTCATGACTGGTAACGCTACAGTGCGCTGACAGCCGCCGGTACCCGTGTTTCTGCGTCCTCAGAGATGGGGGAGCGCGGTGCGGCCTCGGCGCCGCTGGCGGACCTCTCTGTCATCCTGGAGCAGTCTGTGCTGGACGGGGACTCTGGGGGCAGTCCGCCTGGCCGCCTGTCCTCCGCCGCCGCCGCCGCTCGTCGCTCCGGCGCCATGCTGCAGCAGGCGCAGGTGGTCGTGCCGGCCGAGGAGCGCCTGTTCGGAGACGAGGCCTGGATGCGCCAGCGCAGCCCGGGCCGCGAGCGTGTCGTCGTGGCCGCTGAGGAGCGTCTGTTCGGGGACGAGGCGTGGCACCGACAGCGGTGCCGCGGCCCGGCGCGCGTGCTCGTGTCGGCCGATGAACGGCTGTCGGGAGACGAGGCGTGGCGCCGGAGCGGCAGCAGCTCGCTGGAGTCGCCCGCCTCGGCCGCCGCCGCTGCCGCGCGCCGCTCACAGTCGCGTCCCAGTCAGGGTCGACTGTCGGCCGGCTCTGCGGCTGAGGCGGATAGGACGGCTCCGTCAGTGGCACCGGCGGCCTCCCCTGGCTCTGAGACGCCGACTGTCCGCCCCAGCCGGTCACCGACCACTCGGACTGGCTCTGAGACGCCGACTGTCCGCCTCAGCCGGTCACCGACCACTCGGACGACTGCACTCTTCAACGGAGATGGTAGGTTCTGGGTGACACGCTGGTGATCTAGGATGATCGGTGACTAGCCGTTGCGTCGTTGGAATGAGTCATGCTTTCTTTTGGGTGCAATCATAATGGACCACTATGTTTTAGTTATTTGTATATTCGTCTCGAAATGTCTCAAAGAATAAAGAGAGCAATGAGATGTTAAGTCCCAACATTTACATGTATTTAATGTATTTGTATGTAACTGCGTCGCGATCTGTTCCATTGTCCCGTTTGTGCTTGTTGGTCATGTGCTGTGTTATAGTACCGAGACTCGCACGATTTACACTGCTCAACGCGTCTTCGGTCTCTGACAGAACGAGTAGTGTATTGGTCAGACAAATACAGTGTGTGTATGACGCTATGACCTACCTGCTGCCGCAGTGTCGACTGCTGCCGCCGTCAGTGCCGCCGCTGAGTTGGAGGAGTCTGTAGTGATCCAGCGACGGACACAACGGGCCCGTACCACCGGCCGACCGAGCACAGGTGCGTTACGTTCAGGTGGCTGTGGAATAGACGAAATGGTCCTGCATGCTGGGGGATTTTGAGACTAAAAATGGAATGATGGCTCCAGCTTTCATGGTTAGTGGATCTGCTCATATATAGCAATATTGTGATATTATGCTATGGCGACAATTGGTACATATTCCACCACGTGGCTCGTTCTGCCGACAGTGTCTGCTGATGAGACTTTACCCATCCATCCTACGGCGAACGAAAACACCGACGCTGCCTCCGCCGATCCAGACGAGTCGGTCATCATCTCACGGAGACAGGCCTCCCCTGAAGTGGACGAGTCCACCTCAAACTCGCCGCTAGCTGCCGCCGACGCGGACGAGTCCATCATCGTGTCTCGGAAGGCTCCCGGTGCGCAGCAGGCGGCCGCCGCTACTGCGGACGAGTCCACGTTGGTGTCTCGGAGAGCAGCAGGTGCGGCAGCAGCAGCCGTGGCTGACCCACCAGCTGTGCCGTCACCGGCGGTCGAGCAGGACCCCGACCAGTCGGTCATCATCTCGCGCAAGGTGCGCCGCCAGCCGCGCAACTCGATGGCGTCGGCGGAGGAGCCGTCAGATGACGCCGACCAGTCGGTGATCATCTCGCGCAAGGTGCGCCGCCAGCCGCGCAACTCGATGGCGGCGGCGGAGGAGCCGTCGGACGACGCCGATCAGTCGGTGGTCATCACGAGGAAGGTGCGCCGGCCTGGCTCGGTGGCCGGGGCGGTGGCAGCGGAGGCACAGTCAGCTACGGCTGCGGCTACGGCAGCGGCACCAGCAGCGGCACCAGCGACGGCTCCAGCAGCAGATCCAGCAGCGGATCCAGCAGCAGCTCCAGCAGCAGCAGCCCCAGCTGCAGCACCAGCTCCAGCAGCGGCTCCAGCAGCGGCTCCGCGGCGAAACAAGAAGAGCAAGGCAGTCCGTGAGAAGCGACGGACTACCACCATGGGTGAGCGATTCATCATGAGTCAGACAGCGCCTTAGTGCGTATTTTGATCGTCCTCATTTTCTTCTAAGATGGCGTCCCTTGTTTGGCTGTTTTTAGCCTGTCATTCGTGGTTGGTATGGTCCATGAGGCGATGAAACTACAAACAAGTTGTTCGGCATTATTCATGTGACTAATCATACTTCAATCTGCGACGTGACGGTGGGTATAAGAGGTTATTTGGGTTTAAATTATTCCAAACTGACTGAACATGATTACATAGTGATAAATAGGCATGAATGTACTAGAAACACGTCTCAACTATTCGAAGGCTCTGCAAGCTCGGTGTGGCAATGTGAGGTGTTGCTGTGGTTCCTGCCTCCTTTCTCTTACACCCCGACCCCGATGTAGTGGCTCGCCTGTCCCTGTACGCTTGGCTGCTCTGACGCTGTACTCGTCTGTCTGCAGTGTCGCCAGCAGCGCTGCTTGCTGCCATCTGCCGGGACGAGGCCACTCCCAGTCCGGAGCTGGGCGTCAAACAGCGCTACCGACACATGCTCGGGAAAAGGGTTAGTCATGACGTTACTGAACCAGGGGTAAAGAGGTTAGTTCATGACGTCACTGAACCAGGCCGGGGTAAAGGGGAGTAAAGGGTTAGTCATGACGGCACTGAACCAGGGGTTTAAAGGTTAATGATGACGGTCAAAAGGGTCATAGTCATGACGTCACTGAAGTAACGATGTCGCTTTCTTCAGCTTTACATTTGTGCTTGTCATTCAATGCTCAATCCGACAGTCGACACTGTCTTGATCGTGTCGCTGTTTTCAAGTTTTGCTTGTCGCGCTGTGACATGTGAGATCACAGTTGTATTTGCAATGTATGCTTGAATTCAATTGCTGCAGCATTAATTTTCACTTAGGAGTTATGGACTCAAACCAGGTATCGGCATTCACGATGACAACATATTACCATCTCTTGACGGCATAATTCGTTAGCAGTTTCATTTTCAGAATCAGAATGATCCTTGACCTTGTTTTAGCTGCCGTCAGCTCTCGTTCCTCGTGTGTGACTGAGTCGTTTTGTCGTGGCAGTCTCCGAGAGCGGTGGCCGACAGTCGCATCGCGCCAGCCTCCGCCGACGACCCGCTGGAAGGCCCGAGCAACCGCGTCTGGCTGGCGGCTCCATCCCCAGCAGGACGGCGGTCACGCGGCCGGCCCCGCTCCCGTCCCTCGCGCGCCGCCGCCGCCGTCGAGGACCGCAAACTGTCCTCGCCGGTCGTGGTGGTGGTGGACCGGTCGGCAGCCGCCTACGCCGCCGACTCCTCGGAGCCCGAACTGCTGCCGGCTCCAGCCAAACAGAGCCGCCGACGACGGGCGGCAGATGGCGCTGCCGGCGACTGTGACGCCGTCACCACCGCTGGTGATGGTGATGGGGATGATGGGGATGGTGATGGTAGCGATGGTGCTCACGCCGCGTCACCACCAGGTGGCCAAACGTGGTCGTGGCCGCGGTCGGGGTCAGGGAGGTCGGGGCGGCGGCGGTCGCGGCAGGGGAAGTCGTGGTGGCGGCAGAGGCGGCGGCCGCGGCCGCGGTCGCCGGTCAGTGAGCGCCGAGCCGCTGCCTCCCGTGCCCGTGCCGGACTGGTCTCTGCTGCCGTCGGCTGAAGCTGAAGTCGTCAGTGACGTGACGGACACAGGACGGGACCCCGCTCTGTTTGTGTACCCGGAGCTGCCGGCCGTGCCGCCGGAGCCGGCGGAGGGTAGGTCGCCGGGGCTACCGGAGGACGACGGCGTCGCGCCTGCTGCCAGCGGTAGGCGCGCGAGAAGACGGCTGGACGTCGCTGAGCTGCCCTCCTCGACAGCACCGTCTGTGGTCGAGCCGGAGACTCGAGCCGGCGTCCCAGCTGGTGCGTCCGAGGCGGACTCTGTCTCGCCTGGGGCCTCTTCTGAGGCAGCGGACAGGCCAGTGGTGGTGGCAGAACCGACGTCCACCACTGAGTCTCCGCCGGCTGCTGAGTCGTCCACAGGAGACCCGCCCGAGTGTCGCTCGCCGTCCGTCCCCGCCCGAGTCGCCACTGTCGAGTCCTCCGACCGAGTCCCGCCTGCTGCTGTCGAGTCGTCCGACTCTGCAGAACCGACTCCAGACCCCGCAGCCGAGCCGTCCGCCGCAGTCGCTTACGAGGCGGGCGAGTCGTCTGTCTCTCCTGCCCGGGCAGTGGCGGGAGCGGTGCCGACGCCGCCGGACAGTCCTGTGCGGAGGACGGAGTCGGCACGGACGACACCGCAGAGCAGTCCCGACTCGGAGGACTGGACGGCCGAGAGAGGAGGGGGTAGACGACGACGTAAAGCAGTCTCCTACGTCGAGCAAAGGCTGAACAAGTGAGTGGGGGACGTGGGAGGACCCGGTCCGCATGAGCACGGGACCCTCCGCTGATGTGGTCATATTGGGCGCTGCTTTTGCATACCCTGGGTAGAAGTGTTTTTTATATGCTTGTTGGTATTTTGCGACAAGTCAAGATTATTTGATTAAAAGTGTCATGAGATGATAACGTTTTAAAAGGATTTTGATAGATGCATTGTATCGTGCGTTTGATTTAGAAATAATCAGTGCGGTAAATGTTTGCCGGCGTCTCCCTGTATATCTCTACTTACCCGTCACACCTCGTGTGCTGACTTTTATGTGTCTAATGTCCCCTTCCCATGACGGCATTTCGTGTCTCGTACCAGCGATTCAGTTGGTCTTCTCCCCCTTTTCCCCCAGGAAGCTACGGCGGTGAGCACGTAGTGTTCTGTCTCAGCGTCTACATCTGCGGCGTCCTGGCGGAGAGCAGAACGCACGGTTCTTAGCCTAGTTTCCTGTCGCTGATCGAATGGCGGTTGAACGCGGACTGCTGAACGCCACCCCGATTGGGTGCCTTTCAGCAGTCTTCTACTTCCTTGCCAGCGCCTCAGTTTGTTTTATTGAGCATAAAAAACATGGTTGACGGAAATATACTGCCAGCCATCAATGATTGGCTTGTGGCCTTGTCTCATACTGGCTTACTTTATCTAAAAGTTTTTCTCTAAGTTTAACGACGGTGGCAGTCATAGGACCAACCATTTTCATCTCAGAATACACCTGTTGTGTGCGGTAGCGTATTTTCATCCCGATGCTCAGATTGCGCACTCGCTACCGAATAAGGAACTGCGTTTCCGATCCCTCTACAAACGAGTTGGTACTTGATATTACGAGAATACTAGGTACTTAAATCGTAAAATAGGTGTAAGGAGATCACTACGTGCTCCGATTTTGTGCTAAGGCTTTGACGTGACGCTTTATGTGCATGATGCAAAGATTTTCTTTATAGGATAGTTGTGTTGTAATAGCCCTCTGAGTAAGCCGCACGTTATGTTTTATATGTTGGGTCAGGGTGGGTTTCTGGTCGCCCGCGAGGCAGTGACGTTCGTAAGGCGGACACGCTCTGCTCTCTTTAGCTCACGACGCAATTGTGTCAGTGGTCATCCATTTAATTCATTTCGCTATTTCACCTGGATATATAACTGAAGTGATGATCGAGACGCACTCAAGAGGGATATTTTTCTGACAATATCAGGTCAATTTCACAAGTGTAGATGTGGTACCGTTAGAGCTCAGAAGTGTGTTAATGACCAAGTGCTTAAAACGCGTTCAATGAAGCCAGATATAAGTAAGTCTGGTTGAAGTCTACGGTAACCAGTGGAAGATCTTCTTGCTAAGCGCTGTGGATCAATTAGCCTTCTGTTTGTGACGTTTCATTTCGTCCCTTCCGCCTTGCCTTTTACGCAATGAACCACTTCATCGAACTGATTCTTTGCAAGTTACGGAATTCTTGCAACGGCAACTGTTCGCTGCAATGCATAGCCCGTCACTTCCTCAGATTGTATATAAGGCACCATCTAGAATCGATCCCTGGCATAGTAGGTGGACATGGTCATTTGTCTGTCGCGAGGGAACTGTTAAACCGGCTGGAAGCATGGTTATTGAAAATGCTGACCATCCACTGTTGATTTGTAAATAAACGTTTTGTTTTCTTCCAGAAACAACCGTGTGGAATTCCAGAAACTACCGTGTGGAAATCCATGTAAACATATATTTATCAATTGTTTTGTGTGTGCGTAATTGCAGTCTACATGGAAGAACTTTCCCCCCTTGTCACACATTTATCAACTTCTGTCTGTTCAAGATCATTGGTTGATATGTTTGGAGATAATCATTGCTGAAGCCGGTGCAGACGGTGCGAAACGATTCACCGTCATAATTCCTACAGCGATCATTGACGGATATGTGGAGGGAACGTGGAATACAAGCAACGTTACCTGCAGCTCAGGCACGTAGCCAAGTGGAGGCAGCCGTTGCCCCCCCTGGAGCTCGACGGCCCTTTTTTGAGCCTTAATTGGGGCAAGCGCGTCAAAGGGGCGAGCAGACCCGCGTATGGGCCTTTAAGATAGGAAGACCACGCTTCACGTAATATTAAGTTAGTTTAGAGCACTTCGAGGGCCACCAGGGCCCTTGGACGAACAAAAGAGCCCTGTGCATGTCGGGGCGACTGGACAAGCCGAAAGGGCCAGCCTGAGCGGGTCAGAGGGCCCCCTGAACGCGTCAAATGACCCCTAGCCAGCACAAGGAGCTATTGGGTAGGTCGGAGGGGCCCCTGAGCATGTCCGTAGCGCGAAAAAGCAGCCAGCGCAGTCCCTTACCGGATCGAAGGGGCTCTGCAGAGGTTCAAAGGGTTCCTGTGCAGGTCAGAGGGGCCCCTGGACGATTCAGAAGGACCCTGAACGTGCCAAATGGGACCCTAGCCAGTACGGAGCACGGTAGATGGTACGGAGGGAGCGGACCTTTGCATCCGTTCTACTGGGCCCTTTCAACGCTCGGGGATGGGCCCTTTCGAAGCGCCCCCTCCCTGGGTGGAATCCTGGCTATGTGCCTGCTGGAGATAGCCAGGCTGGCCTGAGCACCTCGATATGAAAATGATTATCACAGGTAAAAATACAAATTGCAAGTAAATTTAATCATCATAGTGTGCTTTTAATGCATTACTAGTGCCCAGAATTCGTCACCGAAATCGGTATTTCAGTCGCTCTCCTACACATATGAATTTAGTGCTGCCTATTTTAGTAGCCCAAATAAATTTGCGGCGTTTCTGGCCGCCGGGCGGCATTGGGTGCGGACAACTGTTTCGTATTGATAACAATTTCGATAAGAGAGCAAGGTCTAAGGAAAATTTGTTTATCATTTTGTTTTTGCTCAGCTTTGCGAGATTTATTTCATTTTTTCATATGTGTCCAATTTTAGCAATATCTGACTTAGTGTGTTATATTCTGTGCTATGATCTACCTGTCCTGTCCTGTCACCAAAGCAAGTTAAAGTGAACTTGATTCTGATTCATGATATGAGTAACTGAGTTATTGTGTTTTTAGGAACATTTAACATGATTTGTAATGCATTTTAACAAATATCATGGCTATTCACTGTTGTTGCATTGGCCATTGCTCACAAATTTGTGTTGGACTTATTCTTAATTCTAAGCTTTTACATTTTTAGTTCAATTTGTTTGCTAACAATTTTTTATAACAACTTAAATTATGATTGCTTAATTGACAGCTGTTTTCTTTCAGGCCAAAAACTCAAGCATCACACTCTTCTGTGACAGCATATTTAATCTCAGGAGTTTGAGTTTGAGGTGAAAGATATCAACACCAGCAACAATTTTACATAATGGTAAGTTGTGATGTAATGGTTTTATTGGTAAATTATTAATTATTAGCACACGCTCAGCCTGGCCAGGAGTCTGTGGTCTGCGCCAAACTCAAACCGCAGGGGGCTAATTTGTGCCCCTCTAAGATCTGAAACCAACAATGTAGTGATAAGCAGGGAAAACATTTCTTAGAACAGCTTGAGATAAGCTCTATCAAATGTCTTATCATTTTTTAAGTTCAGGTCAATATTGAGGTCACAGAGGTCACCAAAGGCTTATTGTTGGCCAAAGCTGTTTTTTGTCATATAACATTTACCTGACCAAAGATAGGATCAATAATTTTGATCATGTTTGTCATGCCATGTGCTTAAAAAATCTATTGTAAACCTGGTTAGTCAACTGATAACTACCTCAGCAAGCCTTCAAGGTCACTTGGTGACACCGGGTAGGCTCACTTGTTGCATATGGGGTGACATGGCTCGACGAGACAATCATATTGGTGCCGTTTGATTGTCTCTATCTTTATTTTATCAAGAGTTATTAGCAAAACATTGCTGATGACCTTAGATGGCCTAAGACCAGTAGCACCTGAAGTAGTAAGACCATTAAAGCTAATTTCAACTCAATCAAGTAAGCAGCTTCTGAGAAGCAAAAAGGGTACACACATGTGCATGTGCAATGACACTGCCCCTAACTTTTGGGGAAATGGCGAAGTTTGTATGCAAAATGTATGGAATTTACAATATATTTTGGTCTTGTCTGTCGATTTCAAGTGATAACTCCATTTTAGTGGGAAAAGGTGATTATTTCCCTTTAACCCTTGCCAGTGTGTGAGGGGGGTGGTTGCCATCCCTCGTTTTTTTCCAGAATAACTCGCGTAAATATCAATCGATCACGATGAAACTTTCAGTACCCTATTTTGCATCAATTTGACACATACTCTTAAAATTTGGAACGTCTAACCCATATGACCCGTGACCTTTGACCTGTTTCTCAAGGTCGTGTTTTGCGAATCTGCTGTCCCGTAGTAACGATCCTCGAAACATTGCGGTGGACCGGTGTTTGTTGTAGGAGCAATATGCAAAGGTGTTTTTAGTGGACAGTTGTTTGGCTTCTGCAGAGATTACAATGCTTGATTGACCTTTTCAGAGTGTCAACCGTCAAACCTGTCAACTGATCTCTGATGACCTCAGACTGTCCTTTTTTTTCATATTCTGTCCGTTCTAGTGCAGTTTTTGACGCTGAATTTGCAATTTTAAGAATCCATATAACATGATTATATGTTCCACTAAGGTCAATGCCGCTGCCAAGGCTCTAACGAGGTCACTGACCTTAGATGACCTAGACATGACCTTTCTTTAATTGACGTTTTATATGTTAATTTATGTGATGTGATTCAAATTCTGGCAGTCGATTATTTAGCATTCTAAGATGTTTTGTTTACGATTTTAGCTTGATAAGTTCTCATTTTTCACACATTTAAAAAAATTTGATGACATTTTGGCCTTTGACATGACCCTCAGAGTCACCGAAATTGACCCAGGACCTTAAATCTTATATAATGGCTTCCTCTCGCACATGCAACACTGCTCGTTTTTAATCGAAGCTCTAGCTCAAATTAGGCGCAAACGCCAAAGAGGGGTCGTACCCCCCCCCCCCACCACACACGGATCACGCAGTTGATCCTCCCTAACACGGCGCTGAGGTTAATACATGCCAAATTTGAAATCAGCATCAACAAATTGACTCAAAAACTGACTAATTCCAAAAAGGTCATGTCAGGTCATCTGAGGTCAGTGACCTCGGTTGACCTTTGGAAGCGCATGACCCCAGTGGAACATATAATTATGTAAAGTGGATCCCATATTTGAAATCAGCGTCACAAACTGTCTTATGAACAGTCAGAAGCAAAAAAAAACGTTATCTGAGGTCACCGGAGGTCACGATCTCTGCGGAAGACACAACTGTCACCTGGAAACACCCTTGCATATGCTCCTGAGCGGCAAACACTCGGAAACTGCACATGTAACAAGGATATATACTACGGGACGCCAGTTTCTTCTGACATTATCTTGAGAAACAGGTCATAGTCACGGGTCAGAAAGTCAGAACTCCAGAAGTAAAATTTTTTCGACAGATGTGTCAAATGGTTTCAAAAGTAGGGTACTGCAAGTTTCATTGCCGATCGGTTGATACTTCCGTAAGTATATTTGGAAAAACTCGAGGGGGGTTTCCCCGGTTACCCGGGAGGTTTAAAATGAGTACATACCTATACATTTTGCAATCACTGCACACTGTGCCAGTGAGTTGAAAAGATGAAGCAGATATTTCATGGAACTGCCGTTTGTGAAGGGTATACAGACATGAGCCACGGCCAAAAAAATAGGATGATACACAAGATCCCACGACAAAATGATTTTCCAGAATCCAGGATCCCACGATTTTCTTCTTTTCCAGGATCCAAGATTCATAGGATTCCGCGAAAAATAAATTTCCATCATCCAAGATCCACAGGATTCCATGACAAAATTATCATGCAGAATCCAGAATCTAGCAAGATTCAAGATCTTGGATCCTAGGGATCCTGTATCCCGGATATTTTTGGATATTGGCCATGTCTGAACAACACATGTAAATCTTACACTATTGACATTGGGTGTGGGAGTTTTAAAAGCATGAAATACGTGTATTGATCAGGGTTGGCA
>VOPJ01007524.1:0-25385 GCA_014673585.1 Semibalanus balanoides
GTGAAGCACACGAAACATCCTCCCCGCGTGAAGCGCACGAAACATCCTCCCCGCGTGAAGCGCGCGAAACCTTATTGTCGCGGACAGCGTACAAAGTAATTGGTTTGCTGGTGGGGTAGCAAAGAACGTATGCTTGTGTCTTGTGATCAAATATTGCTTTAGCTTCCTGAGGTAAAAAAAAAACAACGCCGTCATCCTTTCAAACGCCATTCTATTAGTCAACGCCATTCTATCAAAATGCCGAGCCGTAAGATTATTTCCGGGCTACGGGAAAATGGATTTGTCACGCTCCATTGGATTGATTTCGTTTCGTTCAGTGTCACTCAGCTCAGCACCCAATATTTATCTCGCCTATGGACTGTCCGACATTGGTTTTCCGTCGTAGGGATTATAGTGATCTGGTGATAGATTATGCAGATCTGTAGTGCTACCCAGTTCCGACCTCGGTCGCCTGAACCGGTGCGTGTGCTTTACCAGGCAGGTGTCACCTCCGGGCTTCATAGTCGCCATTGGTCGGGCATTTTACTGCCAAATCGTTCGTGGGACTACCTTCGTGGAATCTACCAGCAAGACTGCGGTAGATTGTGCAGGGGTGGTAGAGAATAGTGGAATATTGGCCCATGTTATGCGCAAGATTTTGTAATCCTGATCATTTTACTTGATGGTAACATATCATTCTGCATGGCACCGCTTGCGCGGTGCCGTGCGTCAATACTTCCGCTTCCGCGGGTGGTATTGACGCACCCTTTTTAAAGGCGAAATCTGACGCTTATTACTGTCGAAATGATCCTTATTGGAAGGCGGGCAAGGCTTCACACAACAATTTATTGGGAACAGAAGTTAAGTCATTTTTGCAAAAACGACCCTACATACGAATAAGCAATTTTTTTTGCATCACAGTTGCGTATCATCCGCTGTACTTTAAAAATGCTTGAAATTGCGACCCGAATACCGCTTATTTTCCCATACGCCACCACTAAATAGCTGACTCGTTGTAGAACGCTGAAGCTTGTGGGCGGAACTATTGCTGTCAGCTGCAGTGTATGTATTGCTTCCTCCTGGCTTTGGTCTACTGCTAATCTAGTTGTCAGAGGCAATAATGATAATTAATCCTTCGAAGTGCTAGCGGTTTAATTCCTCTAGACAGAAGACCTCATATGTAAGGTATCAGACATGATAGTAGTTGTATTTACATATATCATATATTTCACATACCAGACATGATAGTTGTATACCAGTAAGACGCCTTAAACGGCGAAGGACGAGCGAGTCCGAATAAATCGGCGTCAATTTATCACCCACACAACGGAGGTTCGTTTTGTGCAAAGCATGCTTTTAATTATTTTTGCTATGTGTTGTTTTGCCGTCGCAAATATATCCAAACTAAATCGATACCTTGAACTAAATAGGTTTTGGAGCGTTATTTTGAATTTTCAATTGTAAACTTCATGTTTGTAGGCAAAAATTCCTTTTGGGTGGGTTTTAGATGGATTTGATTGTGCTTTACTGCTGCATCATTTTTATCGTTTAGTACCCTTTGGTTTTGAAACTACGGCGGTGTAATGAAGGAAATATTATCAAATCAATCGGCAATGTAAATATTACAGGTGGATTTTAACAGCAAAATACTGCATTAAAACCTAAATTTTGCATGCATTTTAGAGACAGTACATTGGTCTACACATTGGTGTTGTTCAATCATCGCTTCCCGTCCATAGGTGCCAAGCACTGATTTAAATCGTGAAAGCATCAATGCAACCATTGTTTTCGCTTGTATAGCCAGTAATTTAGGCACGCGCCACGCGCCGCTGATCGACACATTAGTGGCATAGCCGGCGGATCGTTTCTTGCCACAATCGGTGTTTAACCTGTGTCTTGCGACTTTTGGGTTGCCCGAGATATAGGTCCCGGTATTGCCACGATGTTTTTGGAGGTAAATTTCGTGACGGAACAAGGGTGCACGTAACACACGTGGCATTTGACCCAGAGTTTGACCTACGTAACATTGCCAAGTGTGTGGTCTCAAACCGCACACAGTTGACTCTGCAGGGACCAAAATTTTCAGCTTAATAGATCCAGCCGTTTCACCGCTATAACAGGAAATATTTCTGCACCTGACGCGGCCACGTGTCACGCGCCATGCTGACCCCTCACGAGATAAAAAAATGTAAATAATCATATGGCAATTGCATGGGCTATCAGATGGGCGAAGACCGCTTGTCATCGGATGCAGGGTTCAAAAGATATAAGCTTCTTGACCAGCGTCGCGGTCAGGCCCGGCCGGGCAACCGGCCGGGTCGGCCGCTTATATGTGATAAAAATCCGGTATTCAATGAGGACTCGCTTCGCGCTTCGCGCTCGCTCGTAATGATAGTCATGATAGTTGTACGATACTTTGAATACGTGTTTCTCTTAGTTTCCCTTCAGCTGAGTTTGATTGTATGTGTATAATTTAAATATATAATAACACTGACGCAGACACACTACTTGTCGAAACGTCCGGTTCTTAGGTACTTACTTGGTTTGATTGTCATTGTTTTCAAATAAGACCTCATATGCTGTTTCATCGGTCATAATCATTATGTTGAAGCACATGCTGCCATTGCTGACGGTGACGCATCGACAATTTTCTATATTATGACATTGTAGACGGTAACGCATTTTAGGAGTCATCTCCGTGGTATCTGTGTCGCAGATACCACGGACTTATCAATTCACTCTTGGATATATCCAAAGCATTATCAGCAGCAGAAATTGCATTTCCCGGGAGACTAATTAGATCAGAAATTGCTGTTACTAGAGCTCTCAGGTCTCTCTGGAAAATACATCAATGGATCAAGAAACACAACGAGGGTCGGTGCTTACTCTTAGGCGCGCAGGATCCCTCCATATATTTGATTGGTAATTTTAGAACCATAGGCGCAAGTTGTGACATAAAATGTGATGTGGCTCATCGTTCTCCTCTGTGTGAGATGATTGGTTCAGAAAGTATAGCTGTGTGAGATGATTGGTTCATAAAGTATAGCTGTGTGAGATGATTGGTTCATAAAGTATAACTGTGTGAGATGATTGGTTCATAAAGTATAGCTGTGTGAGATGATTGGTTCATATAGTATAGCTGTGCGAGATGATTGGTTCAGAAAGTATAGCTGTGTGAGATGATTGGTTCAGAATAGTTATAGCTGTGTGAGATGATGATTGATTCAGAAAGTATAGCTCTTCATGTTTGATGCGCAGAAACCTTCGATATGATATGTTTCTTACATTTCTTTCATGTCAATTGACAATTACAATATTCGGGATTTGAAATTTCAAAGGATTTTTTGTTTATAAATCTGTCAGCATATATTGCAATTTGTGCTAATTTTAGTTATAAAATGTGTCCGAATTCGCTGCATACATAATACTTGTTTTGAGAAGCTTTCAGATGTAGTGCCTGCGCAAATTTATATCATTCATGGTGAGCCGTTGCGGCTCTTTCATCTATACACTGTATGTCTGGAACCTGAAGGTTCTCCGAATACATTATTCTTGAGGCTGTTGCTAAAGCTATGATCTCTATTCCATTCTCTGCGTCTGACAGCTAGTGACTGAAATTCGGCTCTGAATTGGAGAACGTCGAACCCAAATGTATGCAAACATGTTTTCCAATCATCGTACAACAAAGCTTTAGCTATGTGCCTCAGCGGCACAGAACTTCGTTGCCACAAAGCTATGCTGGCCAGGGTATCTAGACACCGGGTAGAACGGCAAGGAATGTAGCGCCCAAATGAATTAGACAACATACATTTGTTTAAAAAATAAATCGTCTATGGTAAATGAACAGCATTGTATTGTATCATTAACTTACATTTCCATAGACTAAATCTTAATTTATTGAATTCACTTCCAGCAAATCTACTGAAAGCATAGTCGAAATTAGGATATAATTTTTCAGTATCTTTGGTAAGCATAATGGCAGCGGTAATCAAAACAACTAGCGGCCTCTACTAGCATTATAGGAGATGACGCTGCAGTCGCCACTTCCATGCTACGCCACAGTCGGCATCGGGCGCTCCGATATTTTTTAACCCCCAAGCCGATTTCACCTCTTTGTGCCCGGGATATCGAAAAATGATAAATAAAAACGTTGTAGCCAAGCCTCATAGTTATATGTTGCAGAAGTCAGAATGTAAATATGTCCCATAGGTTATGAGCCAGACCCGTCTGAAAATCATCGCTTTAACATGGGAATCCTATGGTCTAGTAGTTTTTGAGCGCCCAAACGCGGCCGAGTGCTGCCAACTGTTACCGGTGGGGGCTGATGCTGGCTAAGCCGGCCGCACACTGCGCCATTCGGTTGCGATATCGCCGCGACTCCACCAGCGACTAATCGGCCAAAACACAAACACGGCCTAACAAATGTGGTTTTCCTGGATGCACTTACTTATTGGGAGTTACGTACGACACCCAGATAACACAATTTTGGAGGAGTAGTCCAATCCTGGGATGTGTTCCGTCGAAGGAATCGGGGATATCGCGGCCTGAATGGCCTAGATGTGCGGCGGCTTAAAGGGATAATTTACCTTTAACAATGGGGTTTTGAAGTTTGTGATAGCCAGTTGGTGGCGCTGCTCGAAAATGACTTGTGACGGCTTTTCACATTTCCAAGAAACCTCTTTTAAATTATTAATTATTCCAGGTCCTAAAAGTCGGGACCGGGTTTACCCGGTAACTCAATCGCTGATTGGCTGATTTTGGCTGAGTTGACGCATGACTTTGAACGCACAGATGACGTAAGACTTGGGGAAGTGTAAGTGCTGGACAAAACCATACTGTTTCAGTACCTCATTCTTTTTATTGCAAGAACGACCTTAGTCAAGGTTAATGCTAGCATAGTGATTTTGATGTTTACATCTTCTATAAAACATTTTGCAAAGCAACGTTCTGTAGCGTATATGTAGCGTTCAGCGCTGGCCTGACCGTTCCAGGCTCGCGTACAAATTGTTGATCTGTCCCCACTCGTACCAGTACGCGCGTGCCGCTGTTTGATGGCCGCCCGCGGGCGCAGCCGCCTCTGAGTGATAGGAGCCGACCGGCGAAGACCGGTTACGCCAGTGACGTGTAGACCGTGCATGACCTTGTGACACATAATCCAGGCGGACGCCCCAGAGCACGGACAGTAAGCGACGGTGGCGAACACTACACTTCCAAAGTGAAATCTAATAGTGACGAATACCTACTTAACCCGGCAGACACTGGGGTATTTTCTGTAACACGAGTCACTGGGGGGGGGGGGGGCTTTTTTAGCCCCCCTTGTATCTTCGGAACCAATCAGACGATCGCGATGAACCAAACGGTAATCGATAGCCCAGGAAAATTCATCGACTTAAAATAACTTTTGTTGCCCTAGAGGTCAGTGGTGACGTCACAGGTCAGGTCAAAGGTCAAAATTTACAGACACAATTTTATAGACCATATTTTCCATTCAAAGCAATTGGTTGCAACCATAATCATCCAGATTGCTCTCAAATGTATGACACACATCCAGAATGTGCTAATCGGGAGTTTTTGGCAAAATGTCAAGGTCAAGGTCAGGTCACATAAGGTCACTATGCCAAAAAATATACAAAGTCATGCAACACATGTTGTACATAATCATTTTACGTGTAGGACACGAAATTGATAACTAATTTTATTACTGAGTTTAAGGTCGTGAATGAAAGGTCAAGTAAAGGTCAAAGTCATGTCATCACAAAAGGTGAAAATTTGAAATTGATTAATACAAGTAACATCAATACATTTTCTAGACGGTTTTTGTCTCAGAAATACAGTATGCGCTTTATTTGTCTGTATCTGGTCACAAAGGACAAAAAAAAAATTTACAACTTTGACGTCGTGAGTTACCCATACATTAGATGTCATCACTCAGTCGAAAATACAGATATCATTTTGACATTTGGTAATGTTGTTGAAAAATGTATAGTTATTTTACAATAATATTCCGTTTTTAATATCTTAAAAGGTTTTGATTTTTTGTCGTTTTTTCTTTTAAAACAGTACATTTTTTGAAATTTTGGGTCAAAAATCGCTTTTCCCAAAACTGAGAGCCATAAATGTAGCCCTTGACATTTGCTATCTTCTCCTTTTTTTTCGGCATTTCCATTTTGTCTATTACATGACATTCGTACAAGTCTCCCTAAGTTAAGCTGATTTTGGTGTCAAAATCGTGTGTAGTGACGTCAACTAACTTAACTTTATTCTAAAAAAAAATCGGACGAAAAAAAATGCAAAGGGGTGTGAAAAAGATGCCGGTCAGGTAGTAGAAGTTTGGCTTGATAGCTGCATTGTTTCGTTAGATATTTTAGATATTCTCAGGGGGGGGGGGCTAAAAAGCCCCCCAGTGACTCGCGGGTTAAAAGCAAGTACTGTGATGGTTTTTCAAGCGTTGTATTTTCCGGCATCTTCAACAAGTACTTGGGCAAGTACCACCATATATACGACACGATCTCTCACTAAATCGATGACGTTGCGTGCTTCTCAGCCAGCTGATTTCGCATTATTCTGAGGAAAAAATGTTGGGTTTGAACCAAATAACTGACAATATAATGTGCTTTTTTTCCGCGTAAATATATATATTTTTATGGCTTTCTGGTGACATGATAATTCATTTCTAGCTTCTCTCAATCATTTCTGAGATTTTTGACGTTTTTCATGGTGAATTATTCCCTTTAATGCTGACATTGCTTGTCGAATTTAAACACCGTTTTTATGCCGAGTTTATTTCAAATTCTTAATTTATAAAAAAAAAAATGCTTAATTTTAAAATGTGCAAAATATGTTCAAATAAACAACAATATCATATAGCTATTTAATGATGTCAAAAAATGCATGCAGGAGCCTCGTTTTGTGGCCCACTATCGATAACAACGTCATATTAATTTTTATATTATCCTTTGGCCTTAGGAAATATGCGTTGTCTTATCAAGTCTCAATACTGACTACCATCATCCTCGTGAAAGGCTGACTGTAAGTCCGTCTGGTTGGTTTGGAAATGTCAACGCACATGCAAATATGCCCTGCAAGTCCGTAAATATACCCCGAAGTCCGCCCCTGTAGCTCAGTGGGAGAGCGCTGGTCTTCTGACCTATCCCGGTAGTGGCAGCCCGGGTTCGACGTCACTTCGGCGCTCACTATTTGCTCTAACTGGGCATGGCTGCGGCCGGTGGCAGCAGTCGCACTCGAGGCCAGGTGACGTCAGTGAGCGGGGCGGACCGTGTCCACGTCCAGGTATGTCGGGCATGTCAAACTTTCGTCTTTAAATTCTGCCGGTCAACAGGAATTGCGCGATCGGGTGGTGAGGTCAGGACCAGCGCATCAAGCTCTGCTTAGCGCGGGTCCTGACCTCGAAAAGCCATTTATACAAATCATTCGGACTAAATGTATATTAACCAAATGAATGCATACTGTTTAGACTGCCGTTTTTGATATGTGATACATGGCATGAAATGTATTGTACGACATATTAGCCGTTTTCACGATGACTTATTTTGCGCAAAATGTTTTAAAACATTTTAAAATGTTTTAAAATGTTTTAGCAGTAACCGTCTTCACGAATGGACTAATTTGCCGAGAAATGTTTTTTAACCTCGCCCTTTTGGTCCCCGTAGTGCGAAGGTTTAAAAACATTTCTCGCAAATTAGTCCATCGTGAAGACGGCTACTACTAAAACATTTTAAACATTTTAAAATGTTTTAAAACATTTCACGCAATATTAGCCATCATGAAAACGGCTATTGTTAAAGAAAACTGCACGTTACCGTATACTCAGGTATTTTTGACCGAGTTAGACCAGGACGTAGCGACTGTTCCGCAATCATCTGTCGACAAGGATATTATGCTGAGACACGCCCAAAGAGTTACACATTCACCATAATATGGCATTTCTCACCATCGAATAGCCACGCTCCTGGGAATAGTTCACACTCTGTTTCGCAGTTACCACAACAAAGTGGTTGGCATTGCATGCACTCGAACCGATTAAGCAACGGAAGTGATACACCTGACGTGTTGAACTTAGGTTTTTCCTTTATATGGTTTGTTTTAAAGGTCGGAATGATGTATGCATCGTTTCACGACATATCCAGCTCGTAATATTTCAACGCACCTTCCTACAAGCACACGAGGCTGTTGCGACCTAGGCAAAACCAAAACAAATACATTTACGCAGATAAATTGATTCCCGTCAGAATCTAAAGCTACCATGCCATCTACAAATCGTGTTCTTACATATGTTTGCTTGCATTTCGGAGACCGAACATTTATGGACGACTGGAAAGTTAGCGGAGCACCGACACACCAGTTCCAAAGTTGGTGTGGCAGCTGCCACCTCTGCAACACTACCTCCGACGCCTGTGTGCACACAGTCGCTAGCCCTTGTGCTGTCAATGCGATGACTGTGTTTCTTCGCCGTCAGTCATTGGATTTTCAGATCAGTTTTTGACACAGCACACAGATGTCAGCTTCGACGTCTTTGAGCTTTTTTATATTTTTCCGTTTTAATGTCTCAAGCAGGAATGTATGATCCTTTTCAGTTGGGGGACGGGGCTTCAGCCTCACCCTTATTAGGGCTCCAGGCCCCACCCCCCAACTTTGACGAGGACGTGTTTCAAATCAGGGACTATCATGGGCTGGGTGCACCCATGGGTGCCCACTCAATTCTTCCAAATGTCTGGGTTGGGTATGCATTTTTTTATTTTTAATCGGTTCTGGGCGGGCATGGGTATGGCAATTTTTGATTGACGTCGCTAAGAGTTATTTTTTACTTGACAACCATATGTTTAACAATTTTTTATATGATATAGGACACTTAACCCGCGCCGAGCCAGTGCTCGGCGCCACCTTCCTCGGGCCGGGGGGGTGTGTGTTTCGACACCCCCTTCTAACTTGGCTCCTATGGGGCCTAGACATAAACCAAAAATACCGTTCGAGAGCTCGTCAAAAGGGATTTGGAAACTATTTCGTTTTCAGGTCAATATTAGAGTCACCAGAAGGTTCAAAGGTCAAATTTTTCCAGATTTCGGACATAGCTCCAGATATCCCCAAATAGGCTTCAAACTAATGATAGCAGGAGTAAACAAGTTAAGTAGCATTAGATAGCTATTTAAATTTTCAATCGGCACCCAGGTCCTCAAATTTGACTTGATCAATATTTTAGCTCCAGAGGTCTCAACATTCAAAAATGCAGTTTTGTAAAATATGGTTTTCCTGAATAGCATTTTATCTCAAATGACACATAAATCATTTTACACTATCGTGTTCCTCTCGTCAAGATGCTTTGAAACATTTCATGATGACCTCGTAAGGTCAACTTCAAATTTGACCTTTGTCAAGGTCATTGGTGACCCAGCTAGGTCATGTTATATGGGGCGACGCGGACAGACGATACAAATACAGTGGTGTCATCCGCTCGTCCTCTCATCTTCAGTCTATCAGAAGTATTAGCAAACATTGCTGTGACCTCTTCTAGATGACCTCAGATGACCTTGTAGAGATCTTTAAGAAACAATCGCACCTAGGTCATTCAAGAATGAGCTAAAAAAACATGATTCTGAAATAATCAGCCTGATCCGATGCATACTTTCAGATGAGAAGCATTCTGTTTATTTCCCATTCACTTATAATGGGGAGGTCAGAATTGACCTGACCTTAGGTCACCGATATCAAAATCCGAGATAAACAAACTTTTGATAGTCATGCTCTAATGAAACCCTGTAAGTCGAAACCAATCCGCTAAAATGTGGCTTTGGTGGAACCGCAAACTTTTTCGGAGGTGCGGTCACTTGACCTAGCCCTGGTGACCTGACCCGACATGACCTATTGTCAAAACTTTTTTGAAAGCTGTACAAAAGAGATCGAACAGGTACTGAAAATTTGGTCGGTGCAACGGTGACGCCGTTTTTTCCGATATCCAGGAAAAACCTGAGGCGGGGGGTGTCTAAACACCCCCGGCCCGGCGCGGGGTTAACAATAGACTTTGGCATATATGACAACAATAAATCGTGGTAAGGTAATAGGGCAAGTCATTTTTAAGCCATGTTCTGATCTAGGTCTGATCCAATAATGATAATTTGACGCAAAATGTTTGATTAGTTTAAATCAGCAGCAACACCAGGGCTAAATTATTTTTTGTTAATATTATGAAAGTCAACACTGCTAGGGTAATGTTCGAAATTTATTAAAATAATATCTGGCTTTATTCTGAAATGGCCACAATGGCATGGGCATCAATATTATACATTTGAATGGTCTGGTCCCTGGGTCTGGCTTGGTGTTCATCGGGTTTCGGCCTGGGTTGGCTTCGGGGCTGGGGCACCCATGATAGTCTCTGTTTCAAATCCGGGGAGAATTCTGTCTTTCTTATTTTGATGCAATTTTAAGCGAGTTTTTCCAGCTAAGCCACCCAAACTTCTCTGAAGAAGCTACGCTCCTGGTTTCTAGTGCTGAGAACACCTGTTCGCCACAAAATGCCGACGAAAATCAAACGAAAAGTTGCATTGTATTTTTTTATATTTTTGGGTACATGAGTCGCATCTTTGCCCCAAATCCTTCCTTATCGACCACCCGGAAATAATTCATCCTTGGCCTCGGAGCTGAATGTCATACCAATGAACTTCTCCTGAGATCGGCTGGCACCTCATCCACATAGCAATTGAAAGGGTCCCGATTAAGGTCGACTTTTCCCTTTGAGAGCTGGGAAGTAAGAACCAGGTGTTCTGAGATGTGTTCTTTCATTTTTTGTTCTCAAAATGGTGGTGTCCACTTATTCACCCCTAGTGGGGAATTTCCCCATGTTGAGAACCTCTGCTTATGACATTGGCGTAACCTTGTATGTGACCTTTGTTTAATCACTGTGTGACCTGTTTGATCACGTGTACCTTTGTTTGTTCACTGTGGTGACTTCGATTGTTCACTGTGTGACCTTCGATTGTTCACTGTGTGACCTTCGATTGTTCACTGTGAGACCTTGTTTGATCACTGGTGACCTTTGATGTTTTCACTGTTGACCTTTGTTTGTTCACTGTGTGACCTTCGATTGTTCACTGTGTGACCTTCGATTGTTTCACATGTGTGACCTTCGATTGTTTACTGTGAGACCTTTGTTTGATCACATGTGTGGACCTTTGATTGTTCACTGTGTGACCTTTGTTTGTTCAATCTTCGATTGTTCACTGTGTGACCTTTATTTTGGTTCTCACTGTGTGACCTTTAATTTGTTCACTGTGTGACCTTTAATTGNTAGAATAAGGTACCTGAAGTTTGGCGTTGATAGCGCTGTTGGTTTGTGAGCTATTGTGAAAATCCCTGAGGGGGGGCGTCTTACACCCCCCCCCCAGCCAATGGCGGGTTAAGAAGGGGCGAAACGTCAGGAGGGTCGTACACCCTACATGGTCCCGCAGTGCTCTTGTACACTGGCTAGGGTTAAGTCAGCCCTATTGAAGCCATGTTCCCAGATGTTTGCATTAGAAGCAACGTATCGGGCCCATAGGCGACCGTTTCAGCGTTTACCTCGCAGCTGAAAATGTCCCTAACACTGCCTCTGTTTGCAAATGCCGATATACATGGGGATAATATTTAAATCTGACTGAAGCTGCACTTAAAGCTAAAAGTAACATTGGAAATGAATATTAAAAGCATTACAGCACTGAAGGTGTCGTGGACCTGTTTTTTTAGGCTTTCGTTTTGAAAGAATAAAAACTTTCCGACGTGATTGATAAGCTTACATAGTGAGGGCAGACTATGGACACTAAAAGCGGCATTAGAATTTTTAAGTCCTTTCTTATGTATTATTTCCTATGCATTACCCAGTATAACTTGCTTGCATTCGTCCGAGGCAGAGCCCTGAACGTCCGCGCTGCACCGCGTGCGCAGGCGGGAAGCAGCTTACAAAGCCCAGACAAATAGCACCAGAGCTCACAAACATGTTCCTCTTAGACAGGCGGCATTGAACGCTTTTTAGTCGCTGCGTTTTCTGTGGCAAATCTCCACTTCGTGGTTGTACTAAACTCGGAATTGCATTGTTATTAGCGCTTCTTGTCGGCGGTGCGTGTCCATGTCAGTCGCAGACTGATGCATTACGTTCTGTGTTATCACCACCCGCGGTCGCTATGGCGTCTGGCCGGCTCGACTTGGCCCCACGCACGCCCCAGCGCATACATATGACGGCAGAATACTGTCAGCGTGCAGTCGCCGACTGACAAATGCACGGCCGAGTGCAGGCCATCACACGCTGACATAGCCGCGGCGATATTAGGCTGTGATTGAGAAGGCGTATCGTAGCCGTGTGGGACGTGCGGGCAATTTTAACGAAGCTGAATCGTCACTCTATGTTTGCTCACGATGGCGTGGGATATAGTACATATGAGGGAGGTGGCCAGGGCCGAATCTTACCAAGTGCCGTGATCGCACCCAATCTTACCAATCGGCATATTGGTGTGCCGACCTGCAAAACTGTTGGAACCCGGGACACTGGCGGATTCAGAACCTGGGCATGAGGGGGGCTAAATTTCACAAAGTTTCATCAAATTCGAAAAACTCATCGGATTTGGTTTCCTTGTACCTTACTGAACGGTTTAAAGGGAATATAGCACCTTGGGAAAAAAGTATGTAGAATGATGGAGAAGAATGACCTGATTACGGTTCCTGGCATTCATTTTTGCGAAAAAAAAGTCAGAATTTGTTGTAATTTGAAAAATAGTAATTGTTACATGTGACGTCACACAACAATATTGCGTCACAAGCGAGTTGTGACGTAAATGAGATGACAGCTGCTGTGCGGCACGACGAAGGGTACACGGTACGTGAACGCGACTGGTGGCTGAGGCGCTCGGCTCGCGCGGGTGGGAGTGGGGGCACGATACGTGAACAGTAAGAGTAACTACTGAATGACGTATGCGATCGTCAGGGATTCTGTGAGTTGAAATATGACCACATATGACCAACGGTTTTGCGTTCAGACAGCAACTAGGTCGTTTTGGAAGGAAAAATTTCAGATTTAGAGGTATCTCAGTACACGAAATCTGGCTATCTCAGCTTAACAAAACAATGTTTTTAAAGGTGCTTATATATTCCCTTTAAGGACAATATGCTTTGTAAAAGTTTTTTTTTTTAGTTTCTCTACAGTGGAATACTATGTACAATTTCGTTCATTTCAGGAAATATGGGGGGTAAGCCCTGCCGCCCCTGGATCCGCTAGTGATCCGGGATCGAACCGGGAACCATAGTTCGACATGAGCCCACCATCTCCCAGCCCAGCTCAACCCAGGCCCAAAAACACTATGCCCAGGTCCAGTCAAATTCATGATATTAAGTGACTTGAAGACTGACCATGGTCGAATTTTCGCGCTGTCATATACCAAGCGATAATTTGTTATTGCAACTTTCTTATATTGATTATGTCAATGTGTCAAGTCAGCATTCCGCCGTATAATAATTTAGCAGCGCGCAAACAAGTCTGTTTCTAGCCGAAACTGTGTGTCCGTTTTAAGCGCACTAGGCGTGCTTGCCATGCGGCTGTGAATACTGTACACCACTCGGGGCTGTCAGTGCCAGTGACTAATACGGGTGACGTTTCCAAGAATCGGCTCCAGGCTCAGCTGGCCTAGTCTGTTGCTGATGTTAGCCCCCCTTGTGTCGTCAAGTGACGCATGGGACAGCTTCTATGAACTGAGGACAGCCAGTAGGTCAGACGTTATGTATAGATCAAGCCTGACAAAGCGTTAAAAGAACATCAAACAATTGTCACCTCCTGCTGATTCCCCCCACATTTATTGTAGATTAGCATCTAGTATTAGCCGTTTTCACGAAGGATGTATTCTTACCCAGTATCACCCGGTAGTACCCGGAAATATTGCATGCGTTTTTGGTAATTGAGTCTAAGAACACGGCTTTTCCCGGATAACTTTTGGTATCGATTGAAACTGTATGAATTATAAGGTTTCAATTGACGCAAAACAAATCGGGGAAAAGCCGTGTTCTTAGGCTCAATTACCTAAAACGTACGAAATACTACCGGGTACTACCGGGTAACAATAAATCCTTCGTGAAAACGGCTATTAACCCGCCATTGGCTGGGGGGGGGGGCGAAAAACGCCTCCCTCAGGGATTTTCACAATAGCTCTCAAACGAACAGCGCTATCAACGCCAAACTTCGGGTACCCTATCCTACATCAATTTGGCGTCTTCAATGCAAATTAAAAAAAGTCGTAGAAATTTTTCGAGTTATATCAAATTTAGTGACGTCACTACACACCACTTTGGCGCAAATATCAGCTAAGCTCTAACAGGCTGTAAATAGACCATTCCTTAAGCAAAATGCAATTCAAAAACGTCAAAAGAAAGCAAATTGCAAGGGGTAGAACATGGCTATCTCGGATTTTTAAAATTTTGGATTTTGACCCCCAAAAAGAAAAAATGCCCACAAAATAAACATTACAAAAAAAATCAAAAAAAATGAAGATATGTAAGAGAACCACATATTTACATTACCCAAACCAAATTTTTAAGGCCATATCTCTATTTTTGAATCACCGATTGCTTCCCAAGTATGATTACCTCATGACGTCACTTTTTAAAAGTACGTTTTTGGGGCTTTATCGACCAGATACATAAAAATAAATGGTACCACTGTGTTGCTGAGAAGCTGAGAACAAAACTATGTTATATAAATACATTTTGTATTTACATTTATATATTTTCAAATTTGACCTCATATGACCTGACCTTGACCTTATATAGGGTTAGATCTGAAAATGGCTGCTATAATCGAGTTATTTGTGCAAGATAACCCAAAAACATGTGTCGCATGATCTCTTGCAAATAGTGACCTGATTTGACCTGACCTTGACCTTGATCTTTGCTTACAATTTCAACTTTTGTTTATACGAGGATGCCACTATACATTTTAGAGCACTTTGTGCGATTTTCGTTTCAATATGGGCTTTGGATGGGAAGTATGGCTCAAAACTAAATGGGATAATACCATTTGCACCTTTGACCTGACTGTGAACTCTGACATTATGACCTTATTTATAAAAATTTTTCGAGTACGCTGCAAGAGTGATCTCGTTGAGAACTTTCGATTGCCGTCTTGCGCGTCTCGCTGCGATTATTGATTCGGGAGATAAGGTGGGGGGGGGGTTCCCCCCCCAGCCAATGGCGTTCGCTGGAACCCCAGCCATGCCGGTTAACCGCACGCCCCACTGGGCCTCTGCATTCCCGCGCCCTGCTGGAGAGAGGGTGTTTGAACCCCCCCCCCCCGCTTCTAACTCGGATCATATGGCATTTAGAACAAAACAAAAAACACTGTTCAAACCGTCATTACAAATCATTTCGTAACCAATAACCATTCCATATTTTTTCGATCTCATCCAAATTCAGGTCACCATAGGTCATCAAAGGTAAAATTTTCCAGTTTTAGGACATCGTTCCAGAAACCCCCAAATATCTCTGAAACTATGTTATCTAGAATCAAACGTTTATAAACAATCGTTGGCCATTGAAATTTGCAATCGACTTGGTTGTCCTCAAATTTGACCTAAGGTCAATAGGTTAGGCTCTAGAGGTCATTAAAGTAAAAAATGCTGATTTTTGGCAAAACATACTTTCGGAAATAACTTTGGAATAGGCTTATAAATAACGAACAGCCATTGGAATAGGCTTCGACCTAATTATCATCAAGTTTGACCTCAGGTCAATAGTTTAGGCTCTAAAGGTCATCAAAGTAAAAAAAATCCGATTTGTGCACGGGAAAATCTAACAGATAATCAACTGTATGAGTGCTGCAATGCAGATAATTTATTAAAAAAGAAGTTTATCGATCTTTTCGTTATTAAGCATCCTTTAGGTGGAAAAACTAAGTGAGAAATACAACACGACGGTGAATGGAAACCTAGATAACTTCCACAATAAATGGGCTCTTCTGAAGAATTTAGATACATTACTTAAAACAAAATGTGAAGCAGTCGTGTGTACGCGTGTCTGTGTGTTTTTAAAATGATGTATCGTAAGAAAAATAATGTAACAAAGCCTACAAAGGATAGGATAGGCCCCCGCCCACACTCCCCATCCCGGGCAAACCCGGGACCGGCCCATGGCACATGTTGCCTTGGGTAGGGGTGTACTATAAAATGGACTTTTTCGAAAATTGAAAAAAGCCTGTCAGAACCTGTTCCATGGACCTTAAAAAGAGGCGTGGTGCATCGATTTTGGTTCTCCTTTTCAAAAAGCCCCCTACCACCTCGAAAAAAACAAGAAACCCTGTAAAAATTCATAACCCGGCATCACCATGCGGGTATTCTGTAACACGAGTCAATGGGCGGGCCTTTTTTAGCCCCCCCTGTATCCTTTCGAACAATAAAACGATCACCTGAACCAAACGGCAATCGATAGCCAGTAAATAAATCGACGTAAAATAATTTGTGTTGCCCTAGAGGTCAGTGGTGACGTCACAGGTCAGGTAAAAGGTCAACATTTACAGACAAAATTTTATAAACCATATTTGCCATTCAAAGCAATTGGTTGCAACCATGATCACCCAGATTGCTCTCAAATGTATTTCACACATCCAGAATGAGCTGATCGGGGATTTTTGGCAAAATGTCAAGGTCAAGGTCAGGTCACATGAGGTCACTATGCCAAAAAATTATACGAAAGTCATGCAACACATGTTGTACATACTATTTTACGTGTAGGACACGAAATTGATACTCATTTTACCACCTGATTGAAGGTACGTGAATGAAAGGTCAAATAAAAGTCAAAGTCATGTCACAAAAGGTCAAAATTTTAAATTGATTATTACAGTAAATCCATACATTTTTCTAGTCCGGTTTTGTCTCAGAAATACAGTGCTGCTCTTTATTGNAGGTCAGGTCACATAAAGTCACTATGCCAAAAAATTATACGAAAGTCATGCAACACATGTTGTTTATAACATTTTACGTGTAGGACACGAAATTGATACTCATTGCACCACCTGATTTAAGGTACGTGAATGAAAGGTCAAGTCAAGGTCAAAGTCATGTCACAAAAGGTCAAAAATTTAAATTAATTATTACAGTAAATCAATACATTTTTCTAGACCGGTTTGGTCTCAGAAACAGTGCTGCTCTTTATTTGTCTGTATCTGGGTCAAAAAAAAGGACAAAAAATGGAGTTTGTCAATTTGACGTCGCGATTACCCATAACTTAGATGTCATCACTCTGTCAAAAAATACAGATATCATTTTGGAATTTTGCTTGTTATGGTTGTTGAATATGTATAGTTATTTACATATATTCCGGGTTTTATTAGTATCTTAAAAAGTTTTTGATTTTTTGGTTGTTTTTTTTCAAAAAAAGTAAATTTGTGAAAATGTGTGGGATCAAAATTCACTTTTTTTCGGAAATCTGAGATAGCCATTATAATAGCACTTGACATTTGTTATCTTCATCCTTTTTTCGAATTTTATTTTGTCTGTTACATGACATTCTACAGTCTTCGCTAAAGTAGAGCTGATTTTGGTGTCAAAATCGTGTGTAGTGACGTCAACTAACTTTAGATTATCTTAAAAAAATTCTGACGAAATTAAAAAAAAAAAAAAAAAAATGCCCGGTCACGGTACTAAAAGTTATGGCGTTGATAGCTCCATTGTTTCTTAAATATATTTTAGAATTCCTCAGGGGGATAACCCCCCCCCCCCAGTGACTCGCGGGTTAACCCAGAGTTTCTCAATTTCGTGGGTATGAAATTATTAATTTCCATGTTCGTTGACACTGAAACAGTTCCACATTTCAGGCACAGCACCACATTAACATTCTTTCTCTCTTTCAGGGATATGGTGGTGGATATGGTGGCGGATATGCAGCGGATATGGCAGCGGATATGGCAGCGGATATGGCAGCGGATATGGCAGCGGATATGGCAGCAGATATGGCAGCGGATATGGCAGCGGGTATGGCAGCGGATATGGCAGCGGATATGGCAGCGGATATGGCAGCGGATTAGGCCAGCGGATATGGCCAGCGGATATGGCAGCGGATATGGCGGTGGAATCTGCCAAGGTGTACGGCAGCACCGTCAGCGCCGGATATGCGGATATGAGCGGATATGGATTACCGGTGGACGCCGTTTCCACTGATACGACTCATTGAGTCTAATCGTAAACTTAGAAGACTTACTAGCAATGCTTTCGATGTTCCGACCGATACCGCCAACGCAACACCTTTTCGTGTTGGAGCCGTTTGTAATTTATTTCCGACAATTGTGGTGAATAAATACTATATAAAATACAACCGAAGACATATGTGTATGAATGCAGAGCATAGCTATCGATAATATCACTGAGATCACACTGTCGTTGTCACGCCAAGGAAATGCTTGAAACTGATCAAAGCACACTGTTATGACCCCGACCTTTGTCGCCCGTCACCAATCACTGGAACAGCATCCCACACGAGTGTCTCTATTCAAGACCCTCTCAGCGTCAACCTAGTCAGGCAGCGTCCGTTGGACGTGGCAGCAAAAACAAATCGCACAGAAGCGTCATGAACACAGATATACCTAAGGGGTCACATGGGCTCACCTGTAACACTCGATAAATGGAGCGACTCATATTCCCGGTAAGCACAGCAGGAGTCGACGCTCCCATGGTAGACACAGGTGCATACAGGACACTGGCTCGCTGTCTATTGGCTGTGTGAAGGGACACAATTCGTCCATAGGAGGGGTCAAAAGTGAGCGGGGTTAAACTGCATGTAGAGCTTGTTTAATGTCAGTCACTGATCAGAAGAGCGGTGGCGACAGTTAACACTGCACACTAGTGCAACTGGTGGTAAGAAATGTCTCGAAAACTAATTGAGATGGACAAATCATGTTTTGGTTAAATGATAGTCATGAATGAAGGAAGTCTATAAATTGTCTGAGCATGCCAGGTCAGGTCAGGTCATTGCAGCAGCGCACGCAGGACTTCATTTCGGGGGGAGAGAGCCCTAAGAGTGGGCCTCCTTGTGTGCGGGCCCCTCCTCATTTTTATAAATCTGCGCGGATTTCGGTCACTTGTTTTTGAGCGGGCCCCCTATAACATGGAATATGATACAATCAAGAGCTCCGCCACGTTACACAAACTCGATGGAGGGAAGGGGCATCATTAAGTCGATTCTTTCCATCATTCGCCCATAGGCGTAATGTTTAAAGTAAAAAATAAAAGTGGAACACATTTTCCCCCGTCCTCCCTGTGACGCAGCCCCTGTTGTCAGTGTCGTGAAGGCAACTGAGTGTGCTGCTGATGTGGCGATTAGAGGTGCACGCGTACTAACGTGCAGTACCTATACACTGTCGGAAGTTGACGAAATTAGAGGAGGGCAGTGACCACACACAGAAGTGGTGACTGGTGAACCGATACGGTGTTTTCGTAGCTGGTATTTGTGATCAGTTGGCGCGACACACGACTGATTTTTACAACATACAGCATCACAGCAAATGTGGAGACGGTCTCGCGCATGACTTGGGTGGGGTCGGATCCAGTCATGTTTGTTTTAGGGGGGAGAGAGGGTAAATCCAGAGGTTGATTCTCAGCAAGTTGTTCAGCGGGGGCTAGCAGGCCGTCAGCAGTCAGCGTAAAAAATATTGTCGAGAGGT
This sequence comes from Semibalanus balanoides, assembly GCA_014673585.1. Lineage (NCBI taxonomy): Eukaryota > Metazoa > Arthropoda > Thecostraca > Balanomorpha > Balanidae > Semibalanus > Semibalanus balanoides. Next base: position 19,658 of record VOPJ01007524.1, read on the forward strand.
TGATATAGGCAATTGATAGGCAGGGGTGTTGCCTATTTTTTTAGTGAGGGTTCGTCTGAAATGTAAAAAATCACCCATTTTTATTCGTGTATCTTAGCCTTTGTAAAATTGGTCATGTGCATTTTTATGTTGGAGTAGGTACTGGTTATTTAGCGCCGCCAAGCGCCGCGAAATTGTATGCTTGACGATAAACCCCAGATATATTGGCGGTAAGCCTTGTGGAGGATAAGAGCCTAACACTGCATTTCATGTCATCTTCACCGTTACAGCGAACCAAATTAAATATAGGTGGTGAGCCTTGCAAAGTAAAAGAAGTTTTAAGGCTATTCAAATCAATTCACCGTTACAACGAACCGAAGACAATGACGATGGCCTCTGATTCGAAGTCGCGAGGCGGTGTGAAAATATTATTGTTTTGTCGTGAGAAACAAAATTATAATACTGGAACCAGAGGAGATGGTCCTGGCCTTATCCCACTTAGAGCTCATTGGTCCAGCAATTTGGGCAACGCTGGAGCAGCTTCGCTTCCGGTTGCCTTGCAGCTTGCCTTTGCAACTTCGGCGGTCTTTGCGTTCGCGTCGGCGTTCGCGTCGCCTTTTTTCTTTCGGAACTACTCGCAGACTAGCCTAAACACTAAAGATGCAGCCCTCTTGAAAGTTAATATTTATGAGGGAGTGGGCCATTGGGTTTTTAATCTAGCAGTTATGTAGAACAACATTAAAGTGTCCCGAAATTGTTTAGACCTTGTCAAATTGTGATAAACTCTAAAACAAACAATGATTACCTAAATGATGCTGCATCAAGCTGAATCCTTCAATTATTTGGGCACAATCCTCCGGGGCTCAGACAGTCCGGTCGTTTATTGTTAGGTGGTCCGCTCTCAGTCTTCTTTGGCATTTCTTTATGTGCCGCAACAGGCCTACTGTGGTTAGTTAGCTCATCTTGTCGAGCTCACCGTGCGTGATATTTATATATTTTTAAGTTGCGATTGACTAGGGCTGTTTCCGGCTATATGTATGTTTTTCCCCTGTAGCCATTGGAGGCTGATACGGCACCGCTCCCGAATCCTAGCCGCTTGTTAAATATATAGAAATTGCCTCCGACATCCCTCCCAAAGTTGTTAACGTGGAAAAAGGCCATTCATTTTGTTTTTATTCTTTCTCTGACGACACTGCCCTCTTCAGCACATTCTCTGCATTATAATCCCCCGTTACGGTCCAGCTGTGGTAACGTCGTATAGCCCTGAGGGCAAATGGCAGCTTTTCATAGGACCGCAAATTTCCATGAATACTTCACCGTCATGCAGGCAAGCACTTAAGGCCAATGTGCGCTCAGATGTTGTTTTTCTAGGGGTTCGACGGATGCAGTGTGTTGATAGAAAGACGTACTACTAGACAGAAAGCATTACTAGTCCTAGACAGTTCAATTTTTGTGCTCAAGGTCGAAGGTCATTCTCTTGAGCTTCTGCGCTTATAATGTCATCGAATGTCGGCGCGGCTTGAATGACTTAAGGTTCATCTATTTGTGCATATACGTCATGATTTACTCGCACTGATTCCTCTGGAGAACAGGAGAAATACGATAAAATGACCAAGGGCCAATCAATTTCGGGACACCCTGTACATACATTGTACAAACCACCTATAAGAGAGACTCTGGCCAGACAATTAATTGATTTCCCCCTTTTTAAAATTTGGATAGCAATTTACATTTTGGTGTCATGCAGCAAAGCCGCGCGCAATTTTCCAGTTTTTAACAAGATCGCTCAATTTAGACTACTGCAAAGGCAATTTGTGTGCAGTGTCGCGAAGCGCCACGAAATTTCCCAGTTTTGAATTGTGGATAGTTGGATTTTGACTGTTGCAAAGGCAAATTGTACAACTCTACTTCCCAGTTCCCACCGTTTAGGGGGGGACGGGAGTGGGGCGAAATCATAGTTTCAGGACCACTGGGGGAATGGCCCCTTTCCCCCTGGATCCACCCCAGGGACGTAGTCAAGGGGGGCCACGGAGGTCATGCCCCCTCCCCCACCCCCCTGAACGAAATAAATTCACACTAGATAGAATGAGATTATCTGAATGCCCGATTCTACCCCTCCCCCCGGTCAGAAGCATATGGCTGAGAAGCAAAATGAGATTTTTACCGACGTGCAACCCCCCCCCCCCTGAGGGACTTGGGAAGGCGCCAACGGATCCAGAACCTGGTGTCAAACAGTTGCTGCACTACTGTCAGAAAGCTGCGCACAGGCCTTTTGCAGTTTGGTCGAAATTAGAGATGCACATTGCACAAAGACCAGTTAAAGTAAAAAATGTAAAACGTCGTAATAATTATATTTTTCGGAAGATTTGCTGCTCTTTGTCTTTGGTGAGCTTGGATACTCACAATCATCAGTTCTAGGTATAAAATATAAACATATTGACAATGAAACGTAACTTGTGCCATATAGCGAAGCAATTTATTTCATCAGTTAAGTTAAGCGTTTAAATATCATTAAACTACGCCCATAGCTGTTTGAGATGCTAATGCACATATTTTAGTGTACATATAAACCCCTTTTATACGCGGGGCTTCATATTCTGTAGCAGGGGCGGATCCAGGATATTTCGAACGGGGCGGCAGGGCATAGGGGTGCAATTTTTCGGGGAGCAGGGGTGCATTTTTCGGGGAACTGGGGCGCATTTTTCCGAAAACTGGGGCACTTTTTTCCGGGAAATTGGCGCGCCTATCTTCAAACCTGTGGGGCGGATATATAAGTTTTCCGATGAGACTGCATTTTTGCCGTCATGGGCCTACAGGGGCGCCGAATGTTAATTAATAACACAAATATTGAAGAAATGCAAATTTGCCATGCTTACTCATGAGAAGTTTGCATTTTCTTCAACTATAAATTTATTTTAACAAATTATAAGGAATTATTTTCTAGGGGCACTCTCAAATATAAGTAGGCAGGTGTAAAGTATCGTAAAAATGTAAGTTTCGTCACAGGGCTGCCGTCTCATGGGCACAAGACTGGTTCAGATAGGCACCGTCACTAGCCGAAGGAGGCGCTCTCACTAACCAAAGAAGACGACATCACTGGCAAGAGGGACGCTGTTACTGGCCGGAGGGGCGCCATCATTGGCTGGAGGGGCGCACGTCACTGAGCGGAGGGGCGCCACCATTTCTCCAGTGGGGCGCCGTCACGATAGGCGCCGTCACTAGCCAGAGAGGCGCCGTCACTTTGTCAGAAAGACGCCGTCACTGGACCGGAGGGGCGCCGTCATTAGCCGAAGGGGCGCCTTTACTGGCCGAATGGGGCACCGTTCACTGGCCAAGAGGGGCGCCGTCATTAACCGGGACGCCGCCAACACACCGGGGCGTACACGGGCACGCTCACACTAGAGGACGCCAGTCACGGTCAGGCCTATAGGGGTGACATGTGGCAAGGGGGAGACACATGACCAATTGTCATGATATAAGAGGTGGCATCTGACCGTGCAGCAAACGTTCAGATATTGAACCCCGTAAACAGACCTATTTCGGCGCGGAAACTGGGAAATTGAGGCAGTTTTATCAATTGGGCCACATTATGACGCCTTTTTCCTTTCTGATCTCCCAGAAGCATGCCCTCAGGACCGCTACAGGATTAAATTTCCAGGTCTTTTTAGGTCAAAGTTCCGTATAAATACGTTAGACAGCGTTCAAGAAAAGAATTAGAGTTCAACCTGGAGGCACTCGGAGGGGATAAGGGAGCGTCCCCCCCCCCCTTTGTTGTTTCGCCTTAATCAGAAAGCGGAAAAATATCGACTTGAAACTTGAAACAATTTGACATGCAAAAATAAGCCACGTTTTGGAAGGAAAAAACTGGGTCCCGACCAGGTCAGGTCATCAGGTCAGGTAAGTGACCTGACCACCAAACAATTTCGTGATAGCACCACCGACACCGTGGTTAAATCGAGTGACATGCAACTCATCGCACGTCACGAGGTCATTAGCGAAAACAATATCTTGCATTTGATATATTGGTGAACTAAGGTCAATTTATAATCGTGATTGGTTAAATGAAACCCCAAGGGAAAAAGGCATATTTGCTCAGTTGTAAAGGGATAAATGTAGTTCATGTTTCTTCTAGCCACTAGTTTTAGCCAGAGACTTTGACGGCTTGTCGTGCCCCATATCCCCTTTGTATTATCACCGGACCCTGCTCTTGTCAGGACGGCGAGAGGAGACCGTGGTTTCAACTGTGGTTTGGGAGGACCGACACTAAATTCGAGGATACTTTGGGAAACCGCCTTGGCTGCCCCCCCCCCGGCTTGGATCCGCCCTTGACCATTCATACTCCCTGACGTGTACGGTTAAAAACATGTCACTGTTATCCGCGGCGCTACACGTCGTGACGACCTACCTGCCGTACCTGACCTCAAAAAGCAGGTCCGGGTTGACGGTCGATGACCACGCCCGTCACGCAGCGGGAGCAGGCCTGTATTAAACCCGCCGGCGGTAGCAGAAGGCGACAGTTCATTACTGACGTCAATACAACCAGCCATGATCAAGGTGGGTTTATCGGCTCGTGGGCAAACAGCGGCTACTTGACGGAGGCCACCAAACTGTATGTATGCTTGAGCACTTCAGAGTCGTGAGAGGAAGTTCACACATGTCTCGTGTACATAGGCGCTTCATATAAGCTCATAAGGCTCGGTTACGTGCACTGTTCTATCTTGGGTGCATTATTGCTCTCATTCTTTCTTTTTCAAAGTGTGATGTGTAAACAAAATATTTGGCTTTCAGAAGGTTCTCACTTTGGAATTTAAGTGTATTTTAACCGTTCTTGCTTGATTCTTTCGTGTGCCTTTTCCGTGCCGTATTGTCTGTTGATTTGCTGTAATTTTCAGTTTGTCGTTGTCGCCCTGTGCATGGGTCCGCTTGCGGGCTGCAGCGGTGAATATGGCGCCCAGAGCCACACCCAGACGTCGAGACGTATGGTCATAACGGCGACACTGCGCGCTCTGTAAGCCATGCATAATGATTGCCAAACGGCTGAATAATACGGTTATTGAGCTTACGCTACAGACCGGGTAACACGATGTGAGCGAATGACTTGAGTCCAAAATAGGAATGTTTCAATTAATACTTTGACATATTGTTTTGTAGTGGCTTTGTGGCCTGGTGAATATCGGCTTAACTTTCAGCTTCAAGCATTTGCCTTCTAATTAAAACAATTAGTTCAAGTCATTGAAATACAAACGGTTATGATCTCATCTGAGCATTTCAGAGGTGTTATCCAGCGTTGACTATGAACGTTATCAGTACCCATTCCGTTTATGCTGGTGGCATATACCTACCTACGGTGCAATATGTGAATAGTTAACTCTACTGGTGTTTTGTTTTTAGTTACGACGGTTACGGATACGGTGGCAGCACCTACGGACACCAGATCGCCCATCCGACCACCTACAAGTGAGCATTCCCAACACTGGAGGGGATATCCCTCTCATGAAGCAATTTCCCTCGTAAAGGCAGTTATTTATATGCTACGAATATAGTGTTGTATGTACGGCAAAGAGCTTCCTTTATCCACTTCATTGATGTTTACTCTAGTGAATTGTAATTACTTCAACACAAATGTGGTTATCTTCGCTTCATGTTGTCTACATTAAGGCTGAATGCAGGTAAACATCATGCAAATATATTGATCGAAATATTACTTGCAAGTTCGACTTATCATTAAGTGTTAAACATAAATATACCT
>VOPJ01007525.1:0-46199 GCA_014673585.1 Semibalanus balanoides
ATTCTAGTTGCGTCATGCAATCCATTTATTATAATAAAAATAATCCAGGTAATTTTTATTTTTGAGTAATGTTATTGAGTACTGCGGGTTCGAACTCTTCATGCACCCGTCATACGACCCGAACTAGCTTTATGGGACTACTATTTATTCCCAAACATGTACAATATTCCTAAATCTAAAATAGAAGCTGAGTGAAGACCACTATGCCTTCGATGATGATGTCATCAAGGTCTTGGATGCGTTTCTGGAGGCTGCATGTACATAATTCTACAAAAACTGTATCTGATGTGTCAGGTCCACTGAAGCGAGTGTGACGCCGTCGAATGTGTCTAGGTCGATATTGAAACGCGTTCGGAGTTTCTAGTTTGTCCCTTTCATGTTCAGGCCACAAACTTATCAGCCGCCTCGTTGTCGTTTCGTTAGTCGTTAATTTCCATTCTAATCTGTATGGAAGGTAGCTCTGTCATAATTCTTCCGTAGCTCATGGTTGTCACTAGGTAAAACTAGCGACTGCACTCAGTGTTTGGCTGCATAGGCTAGCGGGACACTACTGACCATTACGGCCATAGCCTCACTGAGGAAAGGAGGGAGGAAGAGATGAGTTAGTCCATCGAGCGGGCAGCCGCCTACCATGCTGCGGCGCGCTACTTAATGAGAGAACCGGCCTAATTGCGGCGGCCTCGGTCCGCACTGCACGGAATGAGAGATACGGGTATCTCCCCGGGTCCGGGCAAATGAGTCTGCGTGAGGCGCATCCGAACGCCGGTTACATGGTAGAAGATTATGTCGTCGAAAAAGTTGCATTTAATCTGATAATGTTATGATGAACAGCGACTACATACATGTTACAAGAACAGCGATTAGCGAACGCCGGTTACATGGTAGAAAATACTCAAGCATGTCATCGAAAAACTTCCATTTAAGCTGATAATGTTATGAAGAACAGCGACTAAGGAGTCATTGGATAGGTATCAGAGGTGCCACTCTTCTGCCCTCTTACCCACCAGATGCGGGTAGTTACTACCCACGTGCAGGTGAAAGCGGTTAGCACAAGCAATCATTTGGCTGAAGTGGATAGCTGGCGGGTAGCAGAATTTTCATAAATTGAGCAAATAAAAAAAGTGATTTTGATGGGAATTGGGATGCTTGAGCAAATACAGGCACCTAAGTTAGTGAGCAGAGATCAACGCAAAACGTTCAGCATTGAAAAATGAGCTTTTAATTGGCAGACATACCAAATAAGGGAAAATTTCATTTGTTGGTCCTTGCAGGTAGCAGGCAGCCTATATTGGTCATGTGGGTAGTGGTGAGAAGTTGGAGGGGGTTTGCAGGGCAGGGCGGGTATAGCTACAAGCCTGAAAGGTGACACTCTAATAGGCATATCTAGGTCTTCTATACAGAAAGTCTCTTAAAAAATAATTTTAAGATTGGTGTATGGTAACAGATGGGAAGTAAAAGGAACGTTTGTTTTCGAGGTGTTTTAAGCTAAGAAATATACGAGGAGATCTGATATCTGATAAGTGTTGTAAGAGTTTATTCGAGAAATCATTATTAATGTAGTTTGTCATAAATTGAGCAAATTAAAAATTCGAGAACCCATGAATACTGCGGTACAGTATACATCCGGCGCAACGCTGGCAGAGCCATCTATAGCCAGGTTGGTTTAGGAAATATGAGCATTGCGGTACAGTATGTATGAACTAGGCGTTATGTTGGCAGAGCCATCTATGGGCTGGTTTGGGAAAGTATAGGCATTGCGGTACAGCATGCAAAATGTGCAATGATAGCAGAGTCATCTATGGGCTGGTTTGGGAAAGTACAAACATTGCAGTACAGCATGTATCAGGTGCAATGATAGCAGAGCCATCTATGGGCTGGTTTGGTAAGGTATAAACATTGCGGTACATGATGCACAAGGCAAACATGTGCCTGGATCCGGGATCCAGCTGAGATCCGGATATCAGTGTCCTGTGCAGGGGCGAATCCAGGGGGAGGGAGTCTACGGGGCCATGGCCACGGGGTCGCCCAAAAGTCCTGAAACTATAATTTTTCCCCCAACACAACAACAACAAAAAAAAACGTTCGGCCTCTGCAAATTTATCGTAAAAATTGCCTTTACAGCAGTCAACATCCAGTTATCTACAGTAAAAAGTGGGAAAAGTTTGCCCCACTCGGAGGTATGACCATTAGGGCAGTTCATATTTTTTTTTTAATTCATAGGTGGGGGTGACTTTTCCTATTATTTTGGGTGTTGCGAGTTCATTGGCACAACAATTTTCAAAATCAAAAAAATATAGGGGTCACACATCGAGCTTGAAGTTTACTTTTTTGGGAAAATAGCACAAAATCGACTAATTTTCTTCCAATCTTTTGACCATTTCCTCATAGATTGGGGTGATTTTTCCCATTATTTCAGGTTTTGTGAGTCCATTGGCCTCAACACAAATTTAAATCGAAAAATGTATAGGGGTCGCACATCGAGCTTGAAGTTTTCCATTTTTGGGAAAAATAGCACAAAATTGACTTATTTTCTTAGAATCTTCTGACCATTTTCTCATAAGTGGAGGTGATTTTTCCCATTATTTCAGGTGTTGTGAGTCCCGTGGCATCAAAATGTTAGCAATCAAAAAGTTTCTAGGGGTCGCACATCGAGCTTAAAGTTTTCTCAATTTTCGGTGAAAATAGCACAAAGTCGACCGATTTCAATCCAACTTTGTAACCATGTCCTGGTATCATACACGTATGAAACCATTGCATATAGTGGCTGTATCGTCTCCTTTAAATATATATGGGTATTGCCTTTATGTGCCTTCTGGCTGATCTTCCATATCAGCTAAGTGTTCAATGCTGCTTGTTTCATAAGAAAATCTTACATTGCCCGCATGGGTGAAAATATATCGATAACAGTAAACCAGTTCCCCACCCGTGCTTCTATTGCCGGCACATCGAATGGTAGAGAATACATTTAGTTTCATTTGCAATTTTCGAGGTCAGGTCAGGTCACTGCAGGTCACAATCATTAGTACAGTCTGCATAGATGAGCGCTGACCTTAGTCCACAACATAGTTCTTACAATTAGTGCTGTTACATCACATGTGCAGGTTCCTTCATGTCTTGCTCCGGCAAGTTCACACTGAGCGACATTGTAGACGGCATATATCTAGATACTCCAATGACTGATCCGGTTGAGACACTGAGGCGCTGCGTGCTAAGTGCACGATCAATGCCACTCCTGCACACTGCTGCTGCATTGCATCTGTTTCATCATGAGTGTTGACTTGCCGAAGTCAATGGCGTGCCGCCTATATGCTGTACTACTACTTGTAGACGATTTTGCAGTTGTACTTTGTCCATCGTTACAGAGTTCAAGAAGTCCGGAATCAGCTTGTCGCTCCCCTTTCGGTGACATCATTCGCCACATTCGAATTTCGAACACTGAACAAAGTAATTGCATTTGACATACTCGTCGCTACTGTTCCACTCCCTTGCCGGGAGTAGCAGCACAAAAAAGTTCGGTTCACAGATATTCACCGAATGAAGATGAACCAAGAGCCCTCATCGACGAGCTGTATAGCCGTGTAGCTTCCTGGACAATGACGTCGCCGGATAAGTCACTTCGAGTGAGCTTATTAACTTCACCGCAATCTCCTCCTCGCTGCTGCGAACCTTCTCGCTGCACAGGGCGACGATAACCATCTGTGGCCTAAGGTAGCAGACATGGCAATGCAGAACAGTCAGCGCTGCTTCTGCGACCTCGAAGTCCACTGCTCTGAAGCGAAAGAGGTATTGGTTGATTTTGAAATCGTTGACTGGAGCGATCTCAGCGATTGGATATGCAGGCCAAGCCGGCACGTACAGCAGAGGCCACCACCGAAGTCGGTCATTTGTCGCAGTTTCCTGCAGACGTCCACGTCCATGTCCGGCTGGTGACCGAACATTCAGAGCTTGATAAAGTAGATGATCTCAAACGAAATAAATACACATTTGAATGTCTCAAAGCACCATCAAAATACGAATTTTATACAGTATAAGGAGCGCATGTTTGGAGTCCGCAGTACAGACCAGCTCTGAATGTTCGGTCACCAGCCAGACCTGGGCGGGGACATCTGTGGGAAACTGCGACAGATGGCCGTCTTCGTGGCTCTGCTTTACGTGCCTGCTTGGCTTGCATGTCCGATCTCTGGGAATGCTCCAGTCAACGATCTCAAAACATTCGGCAATAGTGTATTTGAATTGCCGCGTAAAGCCGATTTCGTCGTATCTCTTTACTAAATGTTGATTATAGTCGACTTGTTTTACCTCTGGCCATACATTAGCCAAACACTAGTAATACCTATGGCAGCGTGAAGGTTTTCTCTATTTCCCAAAATTCCTTTATATGACGTCATCAGCCCAAATACTAAAACGTATTGTTTATGAAATTAAGCACTGCATGCGAGAAACAAATGTCATAATCGTGTTCGGAAGCAATTATTATATATTTTGCACCACAAACGGCGTACATTTGACAACTTTTCAGAAAGGTGGAAAACATTCCCTTTAAAAGGGAATATAGCACCGTTTAAAACATTAGTTTTTTAACTGAGCATAGCCAGATTGTCGGTGTACGGAGAAACCTGCTAAATCTGAATTTTTTCCTTCCAAAACGACCTAGTTGCTGAGTTTGAACGCAAAAACCGTTGGTCATTGTGGTCCATATTTCACGTCACAAATCCCGTGACGTTCGCATACGTCATTCAGTAGTTACTCCGACTGTGATTTTCCACCGCATTGCTTTTTTGAACTGTCGCCAGTATTTCATTACCTGCGTCCGCCCCGTCCGCTACCGAAAGGTATTGACTTGAACAATTGTAAAATGAATGTAAATTTTCTTTGTCAGTTTTTCATTGGATTTCAATTGGAAAATAATGCAGACAATGGTCTTTGAAAGGCCTAACCTGTTGATGGGTTAGCTTCGAACCCGGTAAGCTGCAATAATTATCCGCAATAGAAGCATATTCAGTAACTAACTAATGTATTTCAATCAAGGCCAATGGGAAATTCACTATGGTGGATATGTTATAAATAAATATTTATGTCAATTGTGAACCGATTTCCAATTAAAAATTACCCATAGAATACTATGAGTTGACAAATGTGTTGATGGGTGGCTGGTCAATGTTCAGCAATAATCAACAAATATAAGACAGTTTGTGTTGTTTACGAGAAAGTTCAAGCTTTCCCAAAACATGATTGGCCCCATAACTTTGTGAATTTGCATTGGATTTCCATTGAAAATAATACATGACAAAGGTCTTCCAAAGGCACAACTTGTTGATGGTTTCCTTAACCGTTAGCTTTAAATATTCTCCGCAATAGAATCTAATGCAAGTGCTAACAATGAATTTCATTCAATGGCTAATCACACATTGGACAAATTCCACTCTGGTGTGGATATAGTTTTAAGTAACTTATTGTCATTGTAACGTTGATTTCCTATTAGAAACATTACTAAAAGATGCTTAGAATAGACCTAGTGCAAACATTAACACATTTGTGATCGCGTCCAATATTATTTGGCGGTCAGGAACCAGCGAACGCCAGTTGTTTTACGTTTTTTTAACGGCATCTTTGATTCCACGGAACGATTTTGCCGTTCGATCCTCCTTGTGACGTCACAACTCCGCTTTTGGTGACGCCAATATTGTTGTGACCGTCACATGTAAACATATGACTATTTTTCAAATTACAACAAATTCTGACTTTTTCGCAAAATGATGCCAGGACGTAATCAGGGCATTCTTCTCCATCATTCTACATAGCTTTTTCCCAAGGTGCTATATTCCCTTTAAACTATTATTGCTTATTGGAACATCCAAGGACAGTCAAATAGCCACGGGCCTTTAACAATGAGTTATGCGGAGAGATGTTGCAATCCACCATGACAATATTCTGGATGGCTTTATAACAGAACGTACACTTATTCCCTGCTCTATCCCTAACTGCCGATACTTCTGGCGAGCGTTTTCCTGATGGGAGGCAACTTAATCAGGCCTAGCTCCAAACTCAGAATTCATTGCTCGTTACGGCCGCTCGCCTGTTTGCCGGCTACGCCTGTTCAAGGGCCTGTCTGTCCCCAACTCAGCGACTCGCGAACAATCTCATTAAACCACGATAACAACGTTGTTGCTGTTCTAACCGAATTGCGCAATATAGATGTGTTGCAAATTCGGGTATCCAGAGCTGTTTATGCAATATGAAATTGATAAAAGTCTATTAGTCTCATTGGCGAGTGGGTAAAATACGAGTGCTCATCGTGACACAACTGTTACACTGTTAGCTTGTCAATGCACAAATAAAACAATCCAACTGAACATTTGATCATTATTACAAACTAACGCAACAATCATAAAACACAAACCCTCACGCAATTACAAGACTCAATGTCGATTTCTGGCTAATAACAAGCACAACGACCGCGCGTACATTGCCGGAATGTATGCACATTTTACGCCCGCCATGCTTATGAGATCCCCGAAAGGCGTCGTAACTCAGCCCCTACCGGGCACCGATTCCGGTCTGTACCGACACCTGGGGACATTATAGCCCGGAGCGAGGACAGGTGGGCGCCACAACCTGGCAACGGCCAGCCCCGGGGCACAAGGGGCAAGTCGTAACGGCAGTGAACCACGGTTCACTGCCGTCACGCGATACAGGCGACCATAACGCCTCGATCTGAGCACTAAGCAGTAGTCAGGTGGACTACTGCCAACCCTGTGTGGTGTTGGGATGTGAAAGTTTCATGAGTTGTTGACAGGGACAGTTGACAGTTGACAGGGACAGTTGACAGGGACAGTTGTTTCATGAGTTGTTGACAGTTGGGTTCAGGGATGATTTGGACGGATGCATGCATTTTGTCAAGCAAGTGGAGCCTTGGAGGTATTCAGGTAGTTTTGTTCTGATGTCAATCTCTCTTCCTAACCTATATAATCAGATGCGCACATACTTTTGCATCGTTTCTTGCCTTTATTTTCGTCAGCAGATACAATTCCTCGGTGGCAGACGAAGCCTGGCCACGTTAATGTGCAGATGACGTTGCGTTTTAGATTACTAAGGCTTTATTTTCAATCATTAGACACCAGTAGACAGGTCCCGTCGATAATACAAATCAATTTCAACAGCCATGACACGGTAGGGGACGCGAATCCACTTACAGAGCTTTACGTCGTCAGCGTATATGAGGCAATGCCGAGGCGTGAGAACGACCCATGAGTCAATAAACCGTTTTTCAAAGAAACAAATATGACCAATTCGCATATACTAACATGAAACCCACTGCGTGAACAAGTCCTGTATTGTACTTTACACAAAGCGCTTTGCCATGCTTTTGCTCATGTTAAGCATTTTTCCTTCATGAGATCTACCAACCTTCGTTAATTCTGCATTGTTGTTGGAATTTCATCATGAAGGTAATTATCAGGAAGTGTATATATCCGGCAGGTATGTACAAAAGGGGGAATATCCTAGAAAGGAGTAGCTGAATCGCATTTACCGCGACAGGGCATGACAATAAGATAATCTATTATTATAGGTTCGTTAAATTCTGCGCAGCACCTGCCCATATAAACATACAAAAATGTGCAATGTACGTTAATATAGATGCATCATGCGGTAGGGACAGCATGTGTGAATTTATATTGAAACTTCATCGCATCAAGGAAAAACATAATTAAGCCATTTTCCTTTTCTGAGCAACTGCTTCTATCAATTGTTCAAATTTCACTTGAGAATAGTTATCATAAAAAATGCACAGTAGCCAAGAAAAAGTCCACTCACTTGTGTGATAATAATACAGTCAACAAATTCGATTTTTCCCCACAGGCAAAGAAGTCTGCCCTCTGACGACTGACAGTATATTACATATTCACGTCAGCTAAACCTGATGAGCGTCACGCTAACCATATCCAATTTGCACCCTCCTGGGGCGACGTTACCTCTGATCTCCTTCCTCCTGTCAATGATGTGATCTCCTAGATTAGGTTATTGGGGTCCAATCTATCTTGTTGGCAGCCAATATATCGCCGAAATATGCATGCAAATGCGCATTCTTCTCAGAGCTGAAGTGGCAGCGGACGAAGCCGGATCTTTCGTGCGCAGTTACGACATAGCAGCGGCACCGTTTTGTCAAGCTAAAACGATTCAAAAGTGTCATTCTATGATGTCATTCTATGAAAGTGTCATTCATTAAGTGATCCATTGAACTCACTCCTAGACACGTTTCGTAATTGATTCGTCACACAGGTGCTGCTTCATAACTATTTCGATAACTTTTACACGATGATCATACAAGTCAGCCACTGCAAGTCACTTAGTCTCGGTGCCGATTTTAATACAGCTGCGGTGTCGTCGAAAACTTTGACACTTAGCGAAGCAACCACACCGGACCACCGTCTGCCAGCTGAAAAAGTTTCACCAGCGAACACCACCTGCGACATGCGATCGAAGTGATCTGTTGACGCACGTCTCTAATTACTGGAGCTGGAGGGGCCATCCGACATAACCGACGAATAACAAAAACATGCAGCGACACTCCAGGCCCCGTCCTGCGTGCGTGGATGTCCGTCAACTCTTCATAATAGGTAGCTTTGAACACCGAGGCTGCACGAACCACCACCCGCATATTCCTTCCCCGAGGGACCGCTATTGCATTACACGAACTGGATCGTTAACATGTAAGCGTGGCTGGTACTGATGAATAAACCCTGCTACCGGCATTTCTTCGAGTAATGAAAGACATGGCGATAGCACAAAACCCTACAAGCGTCGTAATTTACACAGCATTGCCAGCCGCTGAACGTTTTCGACCGTGCGCCGATTGGCAGTTCACGGTTGGTTTTCTCATCCATCACTGTCCGTTTCGCCCGACCGCGCGGCGATGGGCCGCGGTTCCAGTTTCTCGCCTGCAGCGTTCCAACAAGCCGCGAACGGACGGGACGCGGGCTGCATTGGTCCGACCGACCTCGCCAGTCGAACGGCGGCGCGCGACGACCGCCATCGACGGCGACGAAACGTGGGTGTGCAGGAGGCGCCTGGACGGAATAAAAACCACGCCGCCGTCCGTCGTTCGCCGTCCACCGCATACCGCCCGCTGGCTGCGGCGGAGACATTTGCATATGCCGACGGCGGTGGCATCCAGCACCGCGTCAGAATCGACTGTGGCAGCGGCGGCCGGCGGGCCCCCGGCCGGCCGAGCCGCCGGCGGCGCCGCCGGCCCGGCCGCCGCGCCCTGGCGGCCGAGCCGCCACCCCGCGCCGGCAGCGGTAGGCGGCCGAGGGTAGACGGCAGAAGGCAGAGCCGCTTACGGTGGAGCGGAGGCGCCGAATTAAGGAAATTGTCTTGTGGTGTGGCTTGTGGTTCTTTACCAGATGTTGATGATTGCATTTGCATTGTGGCAGAGGTCGTGTGAAATGTGGAGGAAAACGCGGTCATGGTGTAATTGTTTGTGGTACTGTATGCAAATGCAGTCATTTATTAAATGCGGTGATTCGGGTGCTCAACACATTTCTATGGACCACTTTACAGCCTTGTAGAGATAGTAAATTTATACACTAAGATATAAACAAAACTTTATAATTTATTGACATGCTCCCCTATAGGTAGTCTAAGTAGTAATCCATGCACTACCTACTTATCATTTAATCTTCCATTCTCTCATGGATAACTGTGTTAGCTTACCGTTCGTATTGTGCTTTGGCATTGTATGATAGGTACGGCATACCGATTGAAGTTTAAAGCTCAGTATCGAATATGGCATAACAAAATGAGACATTCATGCTAATTAGAACATACATTGGACCTTGATAATGAACAATAGCGATAGAGAAGAACTAATGCAAGTGCTGAGCGCACAAACTGTTATGATTGCAAACTATGCGATAAGTCTGAACAATTATTCACATACGCTGAATGCGAACTGAGTTTCAATAATGGCATAGGCGCTTTTAACAGTCCATTTGAAGCTAGTCCAACCCATGTAGACCCCTTGCTGCAATGCGGTTAACGTTCACAGAACATGCTCATTGTTCAAAAACACCATTCGTGACATACTTAAATTAGTTGACATCAAAAGTCAAACACTCGTTTCCTTAAGGCAATCGTACTATCGAGACCCCCCCCCCTCCCCACCACCGCAGCCGGACAATCAATGTACCCCGTAAGGGACGCCCTGGCTCGATACAAAGCGCATTACCCGGCGCGGTACGACCAGCACGACTCGCATTAATCACTACACTACCCGCCGGTCACGTGACTCGCGCCGGCGCCGGCTCCGTCAGGCCTGAGCAGTCACGTGACCTAGCTGTATGTGTCGCAGGCCGGGGCTTTCGATGGCGTGTTTCGATGGGGCCGTACCACCCACGCCGAGCGGTCACTCAGCAATCGGACCAGGTGTGTGGCAATTATGTGATATTAATAATGGAAGGATAACATGTCAATGTGGAAAACACGTTACAAAAGGGGAAGATTACACGATCTGCGTTTCAATCGACACCTGGTCCTTTTGCTCCTTTCTGATAACTGCAGCTTTTGTCCTATCTGGGTCTGATTCATTCATATCAAGCTAGAAATACCCATGGGGGCTCACTCCGGCACCTTCAGTATTACAAAAGAGGGTCCAGCAAATGCCAGCCTCTGATTGGTCATGACGTCGGGTGCACACAACGCATGCTAGCCGGCATAATCGGCATGTTAAATCCCCGTGGGGTCTCCCCCTCTAACTCAAAAACTAAAAAGGCTAGAAAACGCGGAAAACAGCGTTCAAAAATATCTAGGAGGCCATTCCAAGTTACTTGGCATTATTTGGGTCAGGTCACTTTTGAGATCACCAGAAGTCATACAAAATCACGTTTTCGAAGTGAAGGACTCTGCTCTAAAAACTACCAAATATCTCGGGAAATATGAGAGCTAGTAGGAAACGAAAAATCAATCGAAAGCTCATACAAATTAAAATAGCTTTATCACTCTGATATTCAAGCTCAGGTCAATAGTTTAGGCCCCAGAGGTCACCAAATGTCAGAAGGATATTTTTTCCAAAATGTTTGTCATTAATAACTTTTAATTGGTTAGACATACAGCACTAGTTTTAACAGTTAACACCATCGTGTTTTTTTTCTCGTAAAGGTGCTTGTTTGGAAGCTTCAACACACACCACGACCACAACAATGCCAGGCACATTAATAACTAGGTAGCGCGGGTTTGTCGCTTCAACACATGGGCAATGGGTGCATGATTTCAGGCACCTAAGTTAACATTTTCTCTTGATCCAGACATATTTGTCAAAAGTATGTTACTACATTTTAGATCAATTTATTTTTAAATTGTTTTTAATAAATACGAAGATTTTGAATAAATATGAAAAAATGAGTAGTTCGATGAGGTGGCATTAGGTACACTTATACATTGTGGTTCCTGTATACTGAATGAAAAGCATCTGGCGCACTTGAGTTGTTGCCATGGAAACGTGCGAAACAAACGTTCTGACTCTTTGCTGTTCGGTGTCTCCAGAATCAGAGGACCAATCATCAGCTGGCCCGACTTTCTTTTGATTCCTCAACCCGTGCCCCCTGGCAACAATGCCTCTCCTTCATCATACACGCCTAAACCTATATTCCTTAGTTCATTAACCTAGGCTGTGTTCTGACCGTCACATTCCCGGCGGGAATCCCTGGAATCCCCGGCGGGCATTTTACTCTAGTGCAGTCCGGCAATGTACTCATACATTGGTATTCCTGTTAACTCTTTGCTACGGGAATCGGTAAAAAGCCCTTTTCTACCGACTACCCGGAATCTCTGCGGGAATTGACGGGTCAGAACGCAGCCCTAATCACGTGAGCTAGTGAAAGACGGTTCCGGCGATCTGGTGAATCATCCTGAACCCTGGTGGCACGGGCGCTACCCACAGACATACCTACACGCCAGCATAGAGGGGACTGCCTCTAACACGCAACACAGTCCCTATTATCCGTGCTATTACCTGGAAACAGTCAAGCAAACGGAAATATAATCGGAAAAGTAGAAAGCCAGCCATGTAGAAGCTGCCTGTCGAGTCTCCGAATTACATTCATTACAACAGCTATTCATCCATGAATGTGAAGGCGACTGCAGTTATGGCTGTCGTTCGGCCCGAAAAGAATTTGTTGATTCAATAAGAACAGTCGCGGTTATAGTTAGATGACAAGGTGCGTGCAAATAATGTTTTCAGAGAAGCGTCTAGTTTAAAAGAAGTTGTTTGTGCCTTGTCTGAGCCAAGACGTTAACATGTTTTGGCTACATCTGGAACCTGACGAGATACAACGTAACTGCCTCGAGCTCAGCAGATCGACACCCCTCATCCCCTTCCCCAACCTCTCCCCCACCGGCTGTCACCCGGCCGTCAGACAGGAACCGAGTCAGCGTTGCCACCGGCGCCGTCTGGGTCTCTGGGTCCCCGAGCTGTGGCTGGCGGCCGGATCAGCTTCAGAAGATAACGCCACGGACCTTGTTCGGGGCTGGTGACATCTCCTCCCATCCCCACTCCTGCCCTGTTCATGAAGCCCACGACCCGGCCCGAGAAGCCGCGTGCAGTGTGGCGCAGTGGTGCAGGTTCGGAGATATCCCACCGGAGGCAGCATCAGTCGGGTTGAAATATCATCCCGAGGGCCACCAATGAGATCGAAAAAATGTCTGCCACCGCGGAGAGCGGTATTCTATGACCTTGCGGAGATCGGCGAGTGACAGACACAATCGGGCCTGAGAGTACCCGTGAGAGGTCTGAGAGAGAGTCCAGAGCGCCCTTTCTCGGATGGCCAGAGTGTCCCTCTCAGGCGGCCAGAGCGCCCCCTCACAGGCGGCCAGAGCGCCCCTCTCAGGCGGCAAGAGAGCCCCCTCTCAGGTTGCCAGAGCGCCCCCTCACCAGCAGGCCAGAGCGCCCCTCTGGCGACAGAGCGCACCCTCTACAGGCGACCGAAGAGCGTCCCCTTCTTCTCAGGATTGGCCAGAGACGC
This sequence comes from Semibalanus balanoides, assembly GCA_014673585.1. Lineage (NCBI taxonomy): Eukaryota > Metazoa > Arthropoda > Thecostraca > Balanomorpha > Balanidae > Semibalanus > Semibalanus balanoides. Next base: position 13,020 of record VOPJ01007525.1, read on the forward strand.
CCTTCTCGGCGGCCAGAGCGCCACTTTCAAATGTCGCAATACGCGCTCTCTTTCATCTCAGGTGGCCAGAGCGGCCCCCCCTCTGCAGGTTGCAGAGCGCACCATCACAGAGCAAAAGCCCAGAGCGCCCCTCTCAGGCGACCAGACGCGCCCCTCTCAGGCAGCCCAGGTGCGACTCCTCCTCTTCAGGGGCCAGAGCGCCCCTCTTAGAGGCCGGACCAAAGCGCACCCTCTCAGCGACCCGAGCAAGCCTCTCACTAGGCGGCCCAGAGCGCCCCCACTCTGAGGATGTACCACGAGCGCCCTCTCAGGTCTGCCAGAGTGGCCCTTCCTCTGGCCACCTTTCAGAAGGAGGGTCGGGACAGGATGTTCTGCCCTCTCAGGCACCAGAGCGCTCCCTTATCAGAGCGAGGTGCCACGAATGGCTCGCATCGCTTCATCGGGCATGGCCAGGTAGCGCACCCCTCTCGAGCGCGGCCTGTAGCGCCTTATTCAGGCACTAGAGCGCCCCTGACCGATACTTGGGCGGTCGGCAGCGCCCCTCTCATGTGCGTCGGGCAGCACCTCTCGGCGGAAGCAGCCCTAGCGCCGTAAGAGAGGTTAACAGAGCACTAGTAGGCGTGTCCGTCTGCTTTCGGCTAAGGGGTTTGGTGCGGCGGGGGCAATCTTGGGCTCCCTCATCGTCTGCCCCGTCTTCCGCCGCCTAGCGCGTTCGGTATTTATTTTATCTTTACTTCTCTTCCTTTATCGGTATTTTGGGCCGCGTCCGGGCTTGAGCCGTGGAGGTGGCCCTAAGATATAAATGTGTGTCGATCATATCATGTAGAATAATCGTTAAATTATTGTAGGTTCAAAACATTTTCCGATTGTGGTCATTTTGGAGAGTTGGTTCCATACCTTGTTATTTTTTTAGGAATCCGTATTTTTCTAGAGATGTAGTTGTAATTTTAGATGTAATAAAACAAACATTATTTTTAGCGCGCGCTCATCGTTTTGGCGCCTTCACCTCAGGTAGAAGTGAGTGGGTAGCAAGTGAGCTTTTTTTTTTTAGGTCAATCTATCGTAATAAAGTGATACATTTTCCACGCGATGAATAAGAGATGGTGCGCTTTACAATAAGATAGAGGTAAAGCTTAATTTGGTGGACTGGAAAATAATATTTAGCAAATTAAGCAGTCTGAAGGTGTGTGGCGGCACATACAGTGTGCATCCCCTCGTCCACAGATATACATTTGCGTAACACTAGCCCTCCTTCTACACAAATTCTGCGGATATGCATTACGTTCGGGTCAGCATAAAACAACCATAGGCGATCAACCGCTATGAGCACGACCGACAATATTTGGTTTTTTTGTCAACCTAATCTAATATACTCTTGAAACTATCGAAAATATCACTAACTGTTAAACCTGAGTAAAAATAACGATAGAGTATGACCCTTAAGTCTTACTTAAGTCATATGTAGTTTATTGCGTAAGCTATTGAATAATGCAGTAAATCAGCACATATTTTAAACAATAGTTATAATTTATCTAACCAGTGCAAATCCCTCCTGAACTTATATAAGGGGCCTCAGCAATATCCTTCAGCCGTTACAGACAGGCTTTACCGACCTGCCGGCCACCGCTGCCCGATCGTCAGTGTTGTCCTCCTTGGCAGAGCATGGGCTCGCCACACCCACAGCCCCTCCCGACACCCGCCCCTCCCCGTCCCCCTCCCGACACCCGCCCCTCCCCGTCCCCCTCCCAGCCCCTCGTTGCCATACCTATATCGAGCCGGCGCGGCGGCCACGGGACGCTTCCAGTAGGTCAGTACGGAAGGCCACCCCCCACCGGCGCCGTTCGACACCTTTCATTTGCTTCATATGCGGCGGTGAGGAGCGGGAGGGCTGAGTGGGCGGCATTTAAGCTGACCTGGCGCTAAGGACCCTCAGCTGAAAAATGCAATGGCAGAGCACGATATATGTGCCTGTAGGTCAAGACGTTGTCGCTTCATTCACCCGGACGACAATGTCTCGTGCAATATTCAGTGCAGGTTGTGTGTTGCATTTGAAATTCGGTAGTGCTCATGTATTTTGAGCTGGAAAAGTTTCTTGAAAATATGTCTTTAGTTTATTGACGTAAACTAGAGTTGCGAACCACATAAACCAGGCGAAAATACGCCTTTTTTGCTGTGGATAGCTGCATTTTGATTGCTGAAAAGGCAATTTTTACGATAAATTGTTAATTTTTCTCCCCGTTTGGGGGAGGGACAAAACATGTGGTTCGCAACTGAGCTGAGCAGGAATTCAGGACTAGCGGGTATAAAGGTCGACGGTCATAATTAAATTGTGAAGTATGCAACGCAAGGTGTATGTGACTTATTTGACTGCAAATGTTATATAAGTGTACCCTTATATAACCTTTGTGTTTTAAGGACAGAATATTGCAGCTTGTGATTGGAATTCTCAGAGCACCTTGCAATTGTATATTTAGCACACGTATCGATTCACATATCTTTTCTTTTAACCTGCAGGTTAATATAGTACAGGTACGTACAGATTTTCTAAAATAACATACACACAATACCAAGGATTTCAGTAATGTGTGTATCCTTTATGAATAATCAACTTGTCCAGTTTAAATAAAATAAATTTGTTTAATTTAATTTTACACATTGATAATTGTATTGTGCGTATCTGTTCTTGAAATACTCTTGTGGTTTTGACCCAAAAACAGACTTGTAACTGACTCAGAGTTGAGTCATGAATCGACTCATGAGTCAGACATTTTTGGATGAGTCATGAGTATGACGTTCGAAACTCATTTTCTTAAAAGCGGGACTTAACAGTCAAGAGTTGGAATCGATTCACAGTCTGGTAGAAACAGAACTTGAAGTCAAGAGTTGAGTCAGAATCTTTGATTGTGAGTACAAACTTGAGTCCGACTCAAACAATGTGAGCCAAATGCAACAGGGACAATATAGCTAAAGGGGCATTGTGCCACGCCCCCTTCACCTGAGCAAATTTAATTTACACTAGATAGAATGACGATTTAATCTGCACCCGATCCCCCCACACGGTACAACAATCAGTAATAAAATTAAACTTGTGTGGTCAAATTGAGTCGAAAAAACTCATAATGTATTATTTGAGTTCGAGTCGAATCAATTTGTTAAAACTGGTACTTGAGTCAAGAGTCGAGTCGACTCATTTTTCATAAACAGCTCTTGAGTCAAGAGTCGAGTCGTTTCATTTTTTGTTAAAAGCACTTGAGTCAAAAGTTGAGTCAGTTCTTTGGCTGTTGAGTCAGACTTGAGTCGACTAAAAGAAATGTGAGTCGTTACAAGTCTGCCCAAAAATACATGTAAGTACTTACTTAGTTTTGATTAATGACTTTCTATCTTCTACCTAACATTCAGGTTACAGATACAGCACAAACCACTTCTATCATCCTGTAAATCAGCCGAATGAACACAGGTCTTCCATTTTGAATCAAGGAATCAGATTTAATAATGTCGGAGACGTTGCGTTACAACTTGCTGGTGGTTGCCGAGCGAGTGACATTTCTATTATTCAGTATTTAAGTACTCTCCTGACTTTTTAAGGACAATGGATGACTACAAAGGCCTTGCCGCAGTTAATAATACATGACGCTAGACTAGCTGAATGCAATATCGGCAGATGCATTGATAGTGGCTACCAGAAATGTGTTCGCTTATGGAGACTTGCTCGGGTTATATAATGGCCGTTACATGCATGTTACGATAACTTCTGACGTCCTAAGCTGGTTACGTACCTTAGGCTGGTTCCGCTAACCACCGTATCGATTTTTTTTTGTCGCTTCCAATTATGTGTCAATAATGCACCGTGGGTTGTGTATCATAACAGTCGTGCTATAAAAGCTGCAAGGAAAAATGTGGTTCGAGTCAGACTAGCTCACTGCATTTTTAGGCGTGTCAAGCTTCAAGGCCGTGTACCGGGTTAACAATAAACCTTTCTGGCGCGTTTGTTGAGGGTGTAGCTCAGAGGTAGAGCCATCGCTTCGCATGTGAAAGGCCTCGGGTTCAGACCCCAGAAACTCCAAGGGTAACAGTTTTGAAGCAAAATCTCTGACTTAGTATTTTTGTTTTCGTGACATTAGTTGTCTTAACTCTGAGGAATTGGTTGCAATATTTATTTTTATCCTTTTTTGGAAACTGGATCGAAAAAGCTCTGAAAATCATTTTGTGTGTAACCTAAGCTCCAAATAAACATTACATAAGCATTGCTTGAATTTAGGGGTGATTATGGGTCATGTAAGATCTAAATAATCGACAAATGAAACCAGCAGGCTCTGGCTGATCGATTTGTAGGACATCTAGTAGGTTCTGATGGATTTACTACATGGGTCAGCCCAGCTCCTTGGGATCGATTCGTGGAGAAGTGATCGCGCAGGTTAAGTTTAGAAGTGTCATTGCTGCCATAAAACAGACAGAGTCGTGTGAAAATGAACAATGTAATAGAGCATAAGAGCAATATCAATTTGAAATACAATTTACTAATGACGTGTACATACGGATTGCTTAGACACATAATATCCACTCCAATCTACTATCGCTTGCATGATACCATGGCATAACTCCCCTCTAACGCATCCATTATCAGCCGCTTAGCTCCGGCTATGGAAATTAAACAGCTCTCTTCTAAATCGATTCAATTCAGCAATATCCTGCTCATCACTCATGACACGGTGTCGGATTCAAAACATTTTATAAACGTAAGTACCTTTCCTCCGTTACATTGTCTGTCTCATATCTGTCTAAGACCAGTATAATATCTGTCACCATTTATCATATCAGTCACCAGTATAATCAGTCATAAATCATCCCATATCGCATTAACGCTTTCTACATGGGTTGTTCAATAAGTGAGGTAAAATAATCTGTATTTCAGTCAAATTTTGGTTGAGCGACATAACTTAAACACTAATTTGATCTCTGAAATATCCTCTACAAAATGTTTTGTGACCATATTTCGTCGTCAAGCTTCCTTGGCCTCCAAAACTTGCTTCTCCACCCAGTCACCGTTTACCATCACGCACTTCTTCCATCGCTCCACCCAACGCCGAAATCCCGCACGGAAGAACTCCTTGCCGGTGATCCTGCACCGTATCATCAGTCTTCTTCAATTCCTCATCAGTCGCAAAGCACTGACCGTGAAGGAAGTCCTTCAGTGGACCAAACAGGTTGAAAACTGACGGCACCAGATCAGGGCTGTACGGCGGGTGAGGCATCGCCGTCCAGCATCGTCGTCTTCCACCTTCCTGCTGGGTCGTTTCAGGTGTGTCGACGGTCACTGGTCTTCCAGATCGAGGCTTGTCTCTTAAGCTATTGTATCCTTTTTTGAACCGCTGAATCCACTGCCAAACATTTGTTAAAGCCATTGTGCCCTCATTATCAACTTTGCGGAGTTTCTCGTAAATTTTGGCTGGTGAATTTTCGCCGGTCAGGACAGCAAATTCGATAACGAAATTCGCTGCTTCATCAATGTCTTCATGATGCCCGTGGTTGGAAACCAAATAGAATTAGGAAAAACGCAAATAGGCACTTTGTAGCAAATTGTTCATAGATTCACGAAGTGTTTGTTGTTTTTCTCTACTGCCTTAGGTCATTGAGATACAGCACATTTTACCTTACTTATTGAACCACCCACGTATATGTTTGTACTACAAATGTTTGTACAATGTACATACATTTACATATTGCCGCTCTTTAGGCTTAAAGCATAACGGATCATGCAGTTTTCACATTTGTGTGGCCTTCATCAGTATAATCTGGCTTGCACCAGTGTATCCTGGTCTGTACTATGTAGTAGTGCGGTTTCTCTGGTAGTGACAGCTACTAATATGACCTTACAGTTCCTACTTACCGTTCCTAGTACACATTTCCTGGCCAAATTGCTCTTCAGTACCTTCTGATACGGGCTGGTTACCAGTAAGACGCCTTAAAGCCGAAGGACGAGCGATCGAATAAAATCCGGTCAATTTCACCGTCCAACGGAGGTGTCGTCTTGTGCAAAGCATGCTTTTTAATTTATTTTCGTTATTTTGTTGCCTCGCAAATAGATCCAAACTAAATCGATACTTTAAACTAAATAGGTTTTGAAGGTGTTATTTTATTTGCAATTATAAAGCTTCATGTGTAGGCAAAATTCCGTTTGGGTGGTATTAGAGGATTTGATTGCCGCTTTACAGCCGGCAACATTTTTAATCGTTTACACCTTTGGTTTTGAAGCTACGTGTTAATGAAGAAATGTGTATAGAACATTCGTCAATAAAAATATGAAGCAGGATCTTTAACAGCAAATACTGCATTTAAACCTCAATTTTTCATGCATTTTGAGACGGTACATTGGTCTATAGATTGTGTTGTTTCATCGCTTCACGTCCCATAGTGCTGAGCACTGATTTAAATTGTGAAGACGTCATAAAAACTTGATTTTGCGGTTTATATACCAGTAACTTTGCACGTTCCACGCGCCCGCTGATCGACATAGTCATACCCGGCGATCGTTCTCTACGGTCTGTGTTTGACCCTGTCTTTACGAGCTTTTGGTTGACGAGATGATAGGTCCTTATTGCAACGATGTTTTGCATGCAATTTTCGTGGACGAACAGGGGGTGCACGTGCTACGTGCAGTGTTGACCCAGAGTTTGACCTGTGCAACATTGCCAGTGGTGTGGTCTCCAGCCACACAAAATTTTAGCTTTATAGTCCATCCGTTTCTGCAGCTACAGCAGGATAATACTTTCACCACCCCTGACGCGGCACGGTTCACCGCGCCATGCTACTATCACATGAGAAAAACATGCATTCAATAATCATAAGGTCATGAATGGGGCTATCAGATGGCGAAACCGTTGCAATTTCGGGATGCGGGATTCAAACAGATATAAGCTTATGACCAGCGTCGCTAGGATCTGGCCGGCCCGGCCGGGTCGGCACGCTATATGTGAGAAAAATCCGTAGTCAGAGGACTCGCTCCGCCGCTTCGCGGCTCGCTCGTAACCAGACCATACTCCATACCACACGACCGCAGGAACACAAGCCACAAGGTACAGGCCACATGCGAAAAAAACATTGCCACAGGACCATAGGACCACAGGGACCACAGACACAGGCATCACAGGTCACAGGATCACAGTCACAGGATCACAGGACACAGGATCAAGGATTCACAGGATCAACAGGATCACAGGACCACAGGACCACAGGACCACAGGACCACAGGACCACAGGACCACAGGACCACAGGACCACAGAAGCACAGGACCACAGAACCACAGAACCACAGGACCACATAACCACAGGACCACAGAAGCACAGGACCACAGAACCACAGGACCACAGGACCTAAGGACCACAGGACCACAGGACCACAAGACCTAAAGACCACAGGACCACAGAACCACAGGACCACAGACCACAGACCGCAGGACCAGCAGGACCAGCGGACCGGACCACAGGACCACAGGACCACAGGACCACAGGACCACAGGACCACAGGACCACAGGACCACAGACACCAGGACCTATAGACAAGGAACCACAGAACCACAGACCACATACCGCAGGACCACAGGAACCCACAGGACCACAGGACCACATAAGCAAGGACCACAGAACACAGACCACAGGACCCAGAACCACAGGACCACAGAAGCACAGGACCACAGAACCACAGGACCACAGGACCTAAGGACCACAGAACCACAGGACCACAGGACCACAGGACCACAGGACCTAAAGACCACAGGACCACAGGACCACAGGACCACAGGACCGCAGGACCACAAAACCACAGGACCACAGGACCACAGGACCACGTGACCACAGAACTACAGGACCACATAACTACAGGACCACATAACCACAGGACCACAGGACCACAGGACCTAAAGACCACGAGACCACAGAACTACAGGACCACAGGATCACAAGACCACTGGACCACAGGACCACAATAACACAGGACCACAAGACCACGGAACCACAAGACCACAAGACCACAGGACCACAGGACCACAGGACCACAGAACCACAACACCACAACATCAAAGGACCACAGGACCACAGAACCACAACACCACAACACCACAGGACCACAGAACCACAACACCACAACACCACAGGATTTACCTACATTTGATTCCTACACGTGGGCGCCCACCCTTGCGCCCGTCCCGGCATGACAAGGGGCCGGTCGATTCTAGCCGCCACCGGGGCCGGGCCCCGTCAGCCCCGCCACGGGCAACCGTGCTGCGAAACGACTGGCCGTCATGTGCCGCCCGGCATTACCGGCAGAGTCGATAGGTGGGGGCTGTGTGGAGCGGCGAGACACGCGAGCTGACCCACCGGCCTGTCCTCGCCCGGGGGGAGCGATGTCTGATGACCGATGGCGGGATGGGTGTTCTGTGACAGGTGTGAGTTGTGACTGTGACAGGTGTGAGTTGTGACTGTGACAGGTGACGTGTTGTGACGTGTGTGTTGGCACGGATGGTGATGCAGAGTACGTGCCGTGTCCTGGGTGGCTGGTGGTGAGTGTGTGAGAGGCATGTGGTGTGCAGACTGACGATTCGATAGTGGTTACCTCTGGTAACGTTTGTTTGGTGGATGATTTGACCTGTTTGATACAAAGCTCGACAGACAACTAGACAGACGGTTCAACAGAAGAGTCGACAGACGGCTAGACGGATGGTTAGACAGACGACTAGACAGACGGCTAGACGGATGGTTAGACAGACGGCTAGAGAGACGACTAGACAGACGACTAGACAGACGACTAGACAGACGACTAGACGCTAGATGTACGACTAGACAGACGGCTAGACAGACGACTAGACAGACGACTAGACAGACGACTAGACAGACGACTAGACATACGACTAGACAGACGACTAGACAGACGACTAGACAGACGACTAGACAGACGACTAGACAGACGGCTATACAGACGGCTAGACAGACGGCTAGACAGACGGCTAGACAGACGGCTAGACATACGGCTAGACAGACGGCTAGATGGACGGCTAGACAGACGGCTAGACAGAAGAGTGCGCTATGTCTATATATAAATCTCGATGGTTTGAACTTTGAACCACTCACGATACAACCTGGTTAGCAGTGTGCTGTATGATGAATACAATGAGTTGCTCTGCGATGTCGCTCTTGACGGTGTCACTACATTGAGACAATCATGACATAATGTGGCATGAAAGGACATGTGTGGACCCCCACTATTACCCCCCCCCCTTCCACACACAGTCACGTACACACACACTCGTATACTTTGGGTGACCGCTCCATGTTGACATATGGGACGTCGGCATTTGCCGCTGTCGTACAGCCCCAATATCGGCAACAACGGTGGATTATATGGAGGACAAGGCACTGCTACTCATTGTGATTCCTTTGCTTTGTCTGCAGTGGAGTGGTAGCGAGTGGGACTTCTGGTCCTTGTTTATGGGATTAGGGATAGCGTGTCTTCCAAAGGCGAAGCAAAATTAATTGTCATGCTGCATGTTGATTTCACGATGATTGCAATTTGCATGCAAATTGTATAATAGTCTAAAAACTGTGAGAAAGTTGGGATTACTTCACAAAGTTTTAACTTCATGCTATGTAAAATCTGGTAACATTTGCCTCGCGATTTCCACTTTGTGGGTATTAAAAGCTGGATTGTAGTTTGATGCCTTGTACAAAAGACATTCTTTAGCATTTTAACAATAGGCTTTATGGCTGACTTGGTCAATGGTCATGCTATTTAGCATTCATTTATCTTGATATTTTATATCCATTAAACTTTTGCTAATTTTACCCTTCTTATATTCTTTTAAAATCTTCCAAGTATATTTTCGAATTTTGGCACTAAGATACCGAGCTGATGCTTGGTTAATATCAATTTCCCTATATTCTGCGCAATACAAACTGCTCGAAAGTTCGTTATGGAAGTCTTGTTCTAGCCCGAGGTTAGGCCGTTTCATACAATTGTCTTTCAGAATCAAGACGGACTGCTTAATGGTTCCATTCGTTATTAAAATTCCAGCTTACTTTCGTGTGTCGTAAGAATTCCGATCTCTATGATGTATGAGAACATTAGCAATTTCTGTCGTCTCATTCTGGGGCTTATTAGCGAAGAGAACGTGGCATATTCATAATGCAGTTACGTGGATTGAACTAGATGGCTATTTGTACGACATTTGCTTTTGATGCTGCATACTTCAAGTGCCTTTGATTCATTCTTCGGTGTGCAAATTTTAGTATCAGCCATCGCGACATGATATTTATTTAGGCATCATTTCTACTTCACATTTCTGAGCATTAAGTTGCTTGCCCTTGAACCTCGAAGGACATATATTTATTACAAGCTAACTAGCACCATTATACTTTTTTATGATTTTTTTTTTTTTTTTACTTTTACTTTATTTTTACAATTTTTATGACAATCTCCCCCAATAAATATTACTTTCTGTTGGCACCAGGAGTAACATGTCAACCTTTATGCGCTTCAATAAGCTGCATGCAATAATTACAAACAGATGCCATTTTAATTAATTATCGGCCGTGCAACATTCACATCCCAATACATAGACGCCAGCTTATCCCTAGTTAAAGCTGGGCTTCACATCGGTTCCTAAGTCGAAAAGTTAAGATCCAATCCAATGACATTCAATTAAGGCGAAATTGTTTGTTCATGCTCTATCTACAAAATTGAATCTTAATCATCCATAATAGTGATTACGTTTATACGGTTCTGTTCAATAAAAGGCCAATATTTTCGAACTTCATGCTAAACTAGAATATGAGGCATATATGCACCTGACGTGCAGTGATTCGATATGAGTCAGTTGCTGCTTAAATGCTTGGGATATTCGGGCTTAACTGAATGTCAGAATGCTGGAATGGGCTTTCGTTATAGAGCGAAGAAAATATGTTAGATACGACAGTGGGAGAGAATATCTTATTCTCACACATCCTGGGAACGAATGTCGCGACAACCACAGCCCAAATTAGCAAGTCAAAGTTTGGCGCTGCCACGATAAAATATCAGATGGGACAACCATTTGTTTAAGGAAAGTAGAACCTGTTTTAAATGTTGAACGTTTCTATTTTATTTCTTGCTCCTATAGAGTTTCCAACTTTATCAAGTTGCATTCACTTCATTTCAATTTTGATTAAAATAGAAGTGTATTGGTCCCTTTAAGGTCCCGCTTGTATTAAAATAATGTTTTTGAATTATGCCATCTTTGACGCATTACCCAAGCAAATACCTTAACCAGCAAAAATAGTAACATATGTCTGCTTTTGCAAACATTGTTGTGGACACCAGCTCCGCAGCCCACAACTAACCTACATCACATCAGCCAAGGCCATTTTCTTGACTAACCGTGCAAACAGCTGACGTGCCGATTTTCCGCGCGCCTTTCGCCGCAGTTCGTTACCCGCGTCCGCTTCGCATTCTGCGCGGCCGTTCGGCATAGAATCCGGACCGAACCGGTATCGAATAAACACGTGAAGGGGCACGGCTGCGTGATCGAGTGCACTTGAAGGCGCAGCACGCCCGGTCAACGGTGATCACAGAGCGTGAGGGCGGCAAAGGGGGGGAGGGGCTTCACGGAGGTTGGGGGGGCTCATGGGGGAGGGGGGGCGTGGGGTCGCCACAAACAGCGTCCGACACAGTGTTGAATTAACACACTCCTAGAAAGCGCGCCAACGAGCCAGCGCCGTGTCTCATTGCATTAATTGTTGATTGTGAGGCTGTGATTACAGCGCCAAGTGACTCGGGTATGCGCGACGCCCACGGACAGCCCGTCACGACAGCTTAGTGATAGTCGACTTCCATTTGGGGAAATTAAATGCAGCGTGGTTTGGCGAGCTGGCGCAGCCAAACGTGTAGTGCACATGTCAGGACAAATACATGTTAGAGATTGTGATGAAGTAAAGAAGTTTATGATAACTAGAGTGCTTGTAAATGTACAGTCAGCATATCATTCATTTTAACTGACTTTTTTGAATATGTGAAAAATGGTTAATAATTAAATACTTTTTTAATCAAAAATATAATTTTTGATCAAAGACCTTTGTTCAATCAACTCACAAAGTTAATAGCGATTTGTCAAATCAATTCACAAAGTTGATTGTGAGTTGATTCGAAATAGATGCCTTATCGAAAGCTACTTTGTGTTTTGTCAGCAAGTATGCCATTACATATAACTATTTTTCAGATATTCAAGGAGAGATTCGTACAAGTAAAAACTTAAAGACAACGACGTTCTTCATAATATATTTACCTAGTTACAGCTTAGGAAGATGCAGTCCACACTGCACTGAAGGACTGTGAATTGTATTTTACCGTTATATGTTCATTTACCTGCCGACTTGAATATTTATACGAGGAGTCGGTTTTTCAAATGTTAAAGAAAATAGCTCACCTTGGATTTTTTTTAAACACAATTTGATTATATTTTGAAATACGACTTCTTTTCATATTGTCAAAAATAGGCATATATTGCGCCGATTCAGGACAGAAGGACGTACATCATTGATTTTATCATAACTATATGCGTACTCTGCAACGTCAAACGAAAGAATCGAATGGCTCAGCCAATCAGATTCGAAAGTAGTCGCGTAAGATTACTGTATAGCCTCCCAAAGGCCCACATTCTTGACATGCTTTGCTTATGACCCACATTCCTTCGACACAAGGTCAGATATATTCGGTTGGAGAGCCTTTTCAGTCCAGAAAACTTGCAGTTAAGGGTTTTTCAACACGGGCTACAAAACTATTATCTTAGTTCAAAACCAATGCTGAGGGTGAACTATTTCCTTTAACGGGTACTCCTATTCATAAAAACAATAATTACTCCAATGATACTGTGCGTGTAACTAACTGCAGGGATTTGTGTTTCAGAGGAGCCGGTCTTGCATGCAAATATCTGCACAACGGTGCAAAATCTGGAGAAAATTCTGCAACATCGTCTGAAAATGCCGCCTTTATGGCTGTTGCTGCTCATCACAGGTAAGCTAACCCATACCTGATATATTTATATATATATATATATATATATATAACTTTGATATGGATTAAACAAATATGGTTCAACAACAACAAACTAAAACATATTTCAGGCAGAACCTTTCACTCAGTTTTCTACTGGCGCATCGACATTTGAATACCACAACTTCCAGAGTAGCTCTACTGTTTAAATGCCACTCCAAAAAGATCCCTGGAAATGATTGGAGCTTTCTGAGATAGAATCCTTGGACTTCATCTTCATGCATAGCGAGCATTGCTTTCCGCTTTTCTCTGGAAGTTCGTCTTACGAGTGTTCAAATACGTCACCCACCGTACGGTTATCGAGTTAGGAATTGCACAGGTCCGCTTCTATCGATTTAAACAGCTTTTCTGAACGGAGGCTCAAACATAAGGACAACTGTTTCGTAATCCTATTATGTGCTTGCTGTATGTAAGTACCTATACAGAAGAAGAGCGGACACTTTGGCTACGGTAACGGCTTTGTTTTATCACGCAATTGTAAATGTATCATTGAGTGGAAATATGAAGTTCAGCACTTTTTTAGCAATGTGCTTACACAATCAGACAAGTATGAATGCTGGGAAGCTGGAGCAGTGAGAGAAAAGTTGCTCACCGACCCAAGTTCGCGGAACAAATTTTTATCCAGCGGCGAAATAACTTTTGTAATGCGTATATCAGCTTTTAACGCATGTGGCACTGTGGATGACACCCTCAGAACTGGCAGAACATTGCGTAATTGAATGTGCCAGTGTGACTCAGCTTTAATATCATCTACGGTTACGGAATGAGACGAGCCCTCCAGCCTGTCACCAAACGGCGCAGGATGCAAGCACAAGCCACTTTTTGTCTACCTTCTACCATTTGCTTTTACTCGTCAGCCATTTGTACCTGCAGATGACAAAATCATTATTAACAATCGAAGTTTTCACGGAACAAAACTTCTGGGCTCAGAAAAATGGAAAAATCGGCCACCTTTCTGACACTGAGTTGGAGCCGTGTTTCGTTATATTTTATTTTCCTAGCATGCTAGCCTGCTAAGCATATCAATATCCTTCTTAGTAGGAAAGTAACGACATCGCACATGATATACTCACGAGCTACGATCGGCAGCACAAGCTTTCAATTCTCATCACCCACGAAAAGCACTGGTTGATCAACATAGCAATATATCTCCAACACTCCAAGTTGAGGAGCTCCTCGCAGTTGCGGGCTCTACGCCTTCACTAGCGTCATCTGTCGTGCATTCGGAGAGTCAGGAGCTGAACAGGTGGCGCCATATGCACGTCTTTGGCCTGCAGGATAGGAGGCTGGAGCCACTGCCGGTGTTTCGAAAGGAGTTCAGCAATGTGCTCACTGCACGATGTCAAATAACTTTAATTATAGACGTAACTTTAATCATGTCTGATATGAGATGCGTTTCTTCAATAGGGAAACGACCTGAATCAAAATATATCCAGAAATGAGCTATATCGAGCCTCTGCCGGTGCTTCAGAAGGAGTTCCAGCGATGTGCGAACTGCTCGATGTTAAATAACGTCTAGTTAAAGACGTTATTCTGATCATGTCTTATATGATATACATCTCTTCAATGGGGAAACAGCTAAAATCAGAACACTTCAGAAATTTACTATACAGTATATAATCAATCAACTTACCTATGTATGTTCTGGATTGCGCATATAAATTTATTCTTCCTTAACACGCGCGTTACTGGGGTATATTCTGTAACGCGACTTACTGGGGGGGGGGCTATTTATAGCCCCCTCTGATCTCCGAAAATACTGGACCGATCTTAAAAATTAGAACGGCACTCGATAGCCCTATCAAATTTGTTGAAGGAAACCTAATATTGTTATCCTCAGGGTCACCGATGACGTCACAGGTCACGTCAAATAAAAAATATTTGACCGTGCCATCAAAGTCCGGTGGTCGGCATTGTCGCGCAAAATGTGATATTAAACGAATAATTAGTTGGTAAATCGGTATGTTTCGTGCATCTGACACTTCTAATTACCATTCTAAGCTAATTTAGACCTTAGGTCAGGTCAAGGTCATCTGAGGTCACGAGGTAAAACTGAAGATTATGGTCATTAGGAGTTGTAACACATGTTTACGGGTTCGTTTATCGATTAGGACGCGAAAAAATGGCAATAGAACATGTTTTTTTATCATACAAATTGAAGAAAAAAAGAAAAAAAAGAAAATGCAATTTTTACTTATAGATATGAAGTAAAGGTGCTCTAATTTTGTCTTTGAAAGGTCGTCTTTCAGTCATATTTAAAGATATTGACTTCAAACTTGCTACACACATTCATTGACTTCAAACTTGCTACACACATTCATTGGAATCATGTCATTTATATATATTCCGTTTTTTTGTAAATTCATTTTTTTTTTGAAAAATTTCAAAAACCAAAAAAATGACTTTGGATTTCTTAAAAAATCAGCAAACTTAAAAAAATTAGAGATTACAGTTTGATAGCAAAACTTATTACCTGTCGTTTGGTGTATGGCAATTGAGTTTATCATCAAAACTGTACTTTTGACAGCGTTTCCCGCAAACCCTTATTTTTCAACCAAAAACGCAGAACATGACGTCATTCTGACGTCATTTCTGGTTGACCTATCATAGCCTTATCTTTTTCCATTAGACAGAATGTGTCAAATTGATTTGGGACAAGGTACTGAAAGTTTGGTGACGATACTCATGTTTGTTTAGGAAATATTACAGAGTAACGGGAGGGGAGCTATAAATGCCCCCCCAGTAACTCGTGGGTTAAATGCATCAATCAGTTAAATGTCTGATGAAAGTACGTTTTTTTTTCTTCAGATTCAGTCTCAATATCTACAATGCTGCTCACAAGAAATGCCACATAAACGTGTTGAAGAATTGAATTAAGACATGGAAAATGGGATTAGTTGAATAACTGTCTATGTCATCCATATACTAATAAATACAAATACAATCCCGGTAAGAGGCCACAGTGAAAAGAGCCTCATGAGTGTCATTTTACCATTAGCGTGCGGGTAACTTACCTGTCAGCAGATATATAATCAAGTAATGTAGACACTAAAATCGGAGAAGTGTTTAATTACACAAAAATTAACTGTTGCCAAACTTCTTCACAACAAGATGAGCTAACTCAATGATGTACTTATCAAGGATATACATGTTACCATAAACATGCTGTCTTAAGTCAATGTCCCTACTATATGATGAATGGGAGGCTTATTTATGGGGTATGGGAATGGAATGTTTACGTGCCATCGGTAAACTTAAATTGCAGTATCAAGACTGACATTTAATAACACCACGCATCTAACTCAAATCATCGCAACTGAAGAACACTTAAGTGTTCGAAAGCCCTAATCATACATTTTAAACTGGTGTTCAAGAAAGCTCCGACAAGTTTCATCACAACCTTACATTGCAAACATCCGTCCTTATCTTGAACCGGAGCTGCGCCAGACGGTCGCCCCCACGCGACGTGCCGACTTGCGAGCCGGTGTCGTGGACACTCCTGCCAGGCATCCGATCCGTCGTGTGGCCATTCATCACCGCTGCGGGGGATTGCGTCGCCGGCGCCGCCGTCCGGTCGTCTGTGAACGCTGCCGGCGCCGCCAGGTGGCACTGACAGCTGAACGTCACGCCAGCCAGGCAAACATGGCGACGCCCAGCTGCGCTTCCGTGCTGCAGGCCTGCGCTCCGCCTACAAGCTCCCGGCCAAGGACAGCACAGCAGTACCGCCTCTTGCCATCCACCAGCGCTGCCGTACCAAGACGGAGTAGTCTTGGTTACGAGCAGGGGCGCAGCCAGGGGGCAGAGGGGACACGTGCCCCCCATTGGACCGACTTATACACTACAAAATTATCGGCGACGTCCCTGCTGACGACTTTTTAGGGGTCGTGCAAAATATATTGGCCTAAATCCGAGGAGATATTTGTTTTCGCGTTATTTTTTTCGGGGGGCCCATAGCCGAGGGGGCCCCCGGCGATGCCGTGCCCCCTACTTGTCGGAGGTCTGGCTGCGCCTCTGGGTACGAGTATAATTACAAGTCGAATACATACAACGAGCACAAGGACAAACTCTGATTGCTTACTTTACAAGCGATAGCCAATCACATTAATTTGATTATCATTCTTGAAGAAGTTGTTAATAATCATGTCTTCAATAATGGTGCCACCAACAACGTGTGGCCATTATACTGTCATGTAGACTGGGCCGCAGCACCACACGGCTATGCGGCGCAGCATGTGCTCCGTTCGCCGTCTGTCGGCCGCGGTGCCAGTGCTGACATTTAATTGTGATGCTAGAAAATGCTTAACCAATTATTCTGATGTATGTACCTACAATATTTGAACGATTTACAGTCTAGTGTCGTCTTCATTGTGATTTGAAACTAATTAACCTTTTGTATTTAATGATTTATATTCAGGGACGTGGGAGCAGTGGGGGCAATGGGGCGACTCGCCCCCACAACTTTGAACCTGTGGGGGCGACGCCCCCACGACTTAAGAGCTAAGTGTTGTCCCTATACCCCGTATTTTACCATGCTCTGTTATTACTGAATTAGATCAACGGCATTGTCTACGGAAATTTGCATATGTTTTGTAAAAAAAGTTGCAGTTTCAAGGCCAAAGCCTGAAAAGTTATATGCCATGACCACCCGCCACCCGTTTCTAAGCCTATGCCAAGCTGGTGCAAACACATTCAAGCAAACAGTGAACAGCGTCCCTGCAACAGAGAAAGGAAATCATTCTTGCATACGATCATATATATTGGTTCGTGTCATAAAGGCTGGATTGATAAAAAATGCCGCATGTAAGTGACGAATAACACGGTGATATTGACTTGGACTATCTCTGGATGGTTAAAAATAATTCTTACCATTTATAGCTGAACTTGGTTGAGCCACAAGCCGATTTTCGCTTGTTAGTCACAATTTATATCATCTTGCAGTTTGTCGAAATATATGGTGCCACTCAGAAGTGATGATGCAGACAACTATTCAATACATATACGTTCCCGGCGTATTGTTGCCTCTAAGGTTTTAAGCCACAAAAAATATGTACATTAGTCGCTCATTTTCATCCGGAACCTCTCTGCGTCGTATTTCGCTTATAACAGACCGCATCTATAAGGTAGTCTTTTACTGGTTATAGCAATATCTGTACTGATAACTAAGAAAGTAATGCAACCACGTCAGTTTTTACTTGGTAAGACGTCCCGATGATATACATTATATATTTAGTTACAATCAGAATTGTGCCTTGATCCCGAAATTATATCTGAGATCCTAGTGGATCCCTTTGTATAAAATGCATGGAGATCTTGGATCCCAGTGGATCCTTCTGTGTAAAATGCATGAAGATCTATGATTCTCCGAGATCCCTCAGCGTAAAATGCTTCAGGATCTGGGTTGTCGGTGGATCTCTACACCTTTTTTCATTCAAATTAAAACAAATAAAATTCAATTTAAAACAATTGAAGTTCAATTTAAAACAAGTAAATAAAATAAAAAATAAATCATTTTAAAACAAATAAAGTTCATTTGAAAACAAATACAATTCAAATTAAACAAGTAAAGCTCGAATTTAAAACATATACAATTTAATTTAAAACAAATAAAAAATTGAAGGACAAGGATGACGGCGTGAGAGACGGACAAGGAGACGGAGCGCATGATGGAGACGGAAAAGCAGAAGATCTCTACGACCTTCGAAGAGATGCTGCGGAGTGCACCAGGGGTGTCTCAGACCAAACACCGGCTCCGCTACTCGAGTGCCACACGACTCGATCCCAGCGATGGCCACACCGTTTATCCCGTACGTGGTCTGTCATTCATATCCTTAAAGCACTTCTCAGGATGCCTGGTGCTCGAAAACCTGCGCTGGATTTTGGGGCTAGAGTGTGTGTCACTGTGCGATGTTCCTCACTGATATACTTGTTAGGAATCAAGAGTCTGCCTGTTCTGTTCAGTGACTCACCGAGTAGCTTTTGCTGATTGTTTATTTTTCTATGTATTTTAGACACGAGGCTTCCAGATCTTGAAACGAGAAGCAGGATTGATATCAAATTTTGTGGTCTCTATTTTCCGTTGAATGGTGAGGTATTGTACTATATAAATAACTAGTTAGTACCTAGCCTGCACGATACTTTTGCCAACCGTTAGCATATATTTTAGCAAACAAATAGATATTAGCATCAATTGTCCACCATGAAGCAAGAAGTAGGTCCTACCCAGCGTGCTGGATCCCGACATTAGAGTCTAGGATTTCAAGTGGATCCCATCATCAATACATTAAAATTTATAGGTTACTGGGATTTTTTGTGGATCCCTCGTATTAATGTAAACCTGAATCTGGATCTGGTGCCTGGATCTGGTGGCCCCATGTGTAATCTCAGGGACTGCAGGGGAACTATCAGAGAATCCGATATCTCATGCTGGATTCCGGATTCCAGAACACTCTAACATAGTTAAAACTATTGACTAGCCTGAGCTTTTCTCAGGGTCACAGTGACCACAGTATGCAAGAAGATGTAACATACATTATATATAGATGCCGTTTCCAAGATTGCGTGATTTTGCGCGAAATGTTCTCTAAAACAGTTTTAAAATGTTGTTGAAATGTTTAGTTGTAGCCGCGCCGCTTTCAACGATGGACCTAATTTTGCGGAAAAATGTTTTTAACCCTCGCCCACTGGCCACCGTAGAGCGAGGGTTAAAAACATTTTGTATCGCAAATTAACCATCGTGAAGACGGCTACTACTGAAACATTTTAAAACATTTTAAAATGTTTTAAAACATTTCACGCAAAATAAACCATCGTGAAAACGGCTAATGTTTGATGAAACCTGATACAAAAGCCGGCACTGTCACTTGTTACCTGCCATTCATGTCCGCTAGCCACGCCCACGGAACTTGTTAGCTGCCTTATCAGACCTCTATAGCCCGGCCCTTTGTTGTCCTCGCTGGCCAGGTGGGAAAGCCGCTCACGGTACTGACAGCGCCATTGAGCACTTCTCAGAACAGGCGAACAAATTGAACAGCGTCCAGCCAACCGGACGTCCACTACCAAGTGGTTTTGTGGGTCAATGTTGCGCTTCGGTGTGCAGACAGGCTTTTCGTCAGGATCAGCTACCGTACGTACACGTGATGGGGAATGTAGCGTCGTAGACATTGCACGAGAACTAGCATCGTCACAGTTTTGGAGCAACGAGTAATACTGAAAGGAATGCTATTCAGAGAGGATGTCAAATCGATAGCGATGAAACCGTGACTGGCCTTGAGGAGTTCGGATTATGGTAAACTGCTATTTGAAAAGAGTCTTAGGCAGCGTCGCATGTCAACTTCCAATATAGCTTCTCCTCATGGGAACAGTGGTTTCCAGAAAGAGCAGTTATACTTTCGGCATATTGTAATAATATCAAGCACAAAGACAACAATGACACACATGGAATATGCTATCCGTTGTTGACAACACTGCTATCTGCTGCCATGTGTTGATGGTTAACGGGAAACACGAATACAAATTTAAATTATTTCATTATTTACTCTTGTTGTTTACCATGAGAACTCTGATGTTCACAAGAAAATGTCATTCAAGTCCTGATATGACGACTATATTTTCAGCTTTATGGTGCCC
This sequence comes from Semibalanus balanoides, assembly GCA_014673585.1. Lineage (NCBI taxonomy): Eukaryota > Metazoa > Arthropoda > Thecostraca > Balanomorpha > Balanidae > Semibalanus > Semibalanus balanoides. Next base: position 33,721 of record VOPJ01007525.1, read on the forward strand.
TAAGGAATAAGCATACACGGTAAAAGACGCTGTAAAAATAACTCCCATCGTAATTCGTAATCAGTGGCCATAACTAAGTTTTAGGGCCGCATCCAACGTCCGAGGAACAGTCGTGAACTCTCTCCAGGAAGCCAGCGCCGGTCGAGTGACCCTCGTCACAACTATGGCGTCTGAGCCTACTTTGCCATCACTAATCCCGCCTAACAAGCCCATAGCCGGCTGCTAATCAGTAGCGAAGGGGGCTCGAGGCCGCCGCTGATTGGTGTCCGTCCACGTGATGCCATGACACTGAGCTGTGTCGTCTTTTGAAGACCCGGAACAGCGATGCATGACCACAAAACAATCAATGACGCTGTCGTTGTCTGAAGGGAACATGAGGATGTGAGGGTGGTGTGAGGGTGGTGTGAGGGTGGTATAACGGTGATACTACGATGGTGTGACGTTGGTATTTAATTGGTATGACGCTAGTATGACGCTAATATGACGCTAGTATGACGATAGTATGACGCTAGTATGACGCTAGTATGACGCTAGTATGACGTTAGAATGACGCTAGTATGACACTAATATGACGCTAGTATGACACTAGTATGACGCTAGTTTATCGCTAGTAGTACGCTAGTATGACGGCAACATGACACTAGTATGCCACCTCGTATCTCCTGGGAGCCGCGCAGCTGGTCAACATGACCCAATCATTAGCGAACACTGGCTGTCAGCGCCCGGAGGCACCCGACAATGCGCCGAGGTCACGGGGGGCGACCCGGCCGCGCCGTTCAAAGGCGCCACCTGCACGGCCGCGGGCACGGGGCGCCCATTACCTCAGATGGAGCTGACTTCACCGAACGGGCCCGCTGAGAAGGAGGCACGGAGTGTGAAGAAAGGAACGGAGCGGGGGGCAAGGAGTTCGGTGACACCTCACGTGCTGTGGTAGTTAGCAGCACAGACTCACGGTTTTTCACGCCTAAGTCCTATTCATCTAACATCATGAGGTGATGTAGGATAATAACAGGCGTTGGTGGGGTTGGTTCGACACATGAGTGCACGTTAACTATTATCTGGTTAGAAGCCAGCTCTTCTAACTTCAAGTCGACATATACCAATATGAGTATGCAGACGCAATCAAGGGTAGAAGGGTATATTCATTTTAAAGGAAGTAGTTCCCCTCCGATTTTTTTTGTCAATCACGATTTTATTATATTTTGAAATACAACGATTCAGGACAGAAGGACGTACATCATTAATTTTATCAAAACTATATGCGTACTCTCTGCAACGTCAAACGAAAGAATCGAATGGCTCAGCCAGTCAGATTCGAAAGTAGTCGCGAAAGATTACTGTATAGCCTCTGCCCAGGTGTATTTAAGGTCCACATTCTTGACATTCTTTATTCATAGCCCATATTCTTTCGACAAAAAGTCAAATATATTCGGCTGGAGAGCCTTTTCAGCCCAAAAAACTTGAAGTCAGGGGTCTTTCAATACGGGCTACAAAACTGTTATCTCAGTTCAAAATCCATGTTGAAGGTGAACTATTTCCTTTACTGCACCGCTAAGTCTTTGTGATACTTATAGTCAAGAAAGCTGGCTTAAAACCCGACATCACTAGTATCATTATGAATTTAGTGGCGTTTTACAGTCGTGAATTATCCGTCGTCAGTGTAGCGTCCGATCACTGCGTGACCGTGCAAGGGGTACGATCCCAGGCATTTCGCCCCTAATTAAGCCAGAGCTTCGATTGCAAAACAAATATTTTGTGTGACGATAGAAAGCCACGGACACCCGATTTTATGGTTCTGGATCATTTAGTGACCTCTGAGGTTATGTCAATGACCCGGATGTCATCCAAATCGTGCATTTGTAGAAACTTGAAATTACTAACTCCAGCTAAAATCGTGAATGAACATCTATTGTGTACACTGTAAATGGATGCCAAGTTGTGAAAAAATCAGATAAGCGTCACAAAATGTCCTTAGAAACACCAGAATTCCAAAAAGGTCATCTCAGGTCATCAGAGGTCAGTGACTTCGGTTGACCTGTGGAAGCACATGACCCCAGTGGAACATGCAATTATGTAAAATGCATCCCAGATTTTACATCAGCGTCACAAAACGTCCTATTGAAACTGACAGAAGCCAAAAGATTCATCTGAGGTCATCGGAGGACAGTGACCTCGGTTGACCTCTGAAAAGGTCTACTGAGGGCACAATATCAGTGGAAACCACAACTTTCACCTGGAAACACCTGTGTATCTATAGCTTACTATTTAAAGAAAGTCTGTCAGTCTGTTAGCATAGTCCCACTTAAAGTTTGTCAGTCTGCCTTCAGATGACATGTGTCCGATAGGATAGCTCAATGGTTAGAGCATTGAACTTCAAATCTGAAGGCGCCCGATTCTATTCCGGGTTAACGCATTACTTTTTCATAAACTTAGTAGTGTGTTACATAGGACACGGGCGAGGAGTGGGGGAGGTGTTTCTTTTCGGTAGAGTACCTCCATCCAGGAGATACGAGACACCATCCAGGAGACTCGAGTGCATGACGGGTACAAAAACGTGTTTTAAGTACGACAGGTGTGCAACGGGTACGGGGTAGTACGGACTATCAATTCCTAATTGCTTATCACTGGCTTACACCACCGGTCACCACTCGACCTGTAAGCGCCCAATGGAGCGGACGGGTTAGCACTAATATGCTCCTAAACAACAAACACTCATAAACTGCACAAGTTGCAAGGATCGATATTACGGGACGCCAGTTGCACCTGACATGACCTTGACAAATAGGTCACAGGTCACGGTCATAGAAGTTAGAAGTTTGCAATTTTCAGAATATGTGTCAAATTGTTAAAAAGTATAGTGCTGTAAATTTCATCGTAAACGGTGCACATTTTCGGGAGTTATTCTCGACAAAGAATTAGGTTGATTGGGGTGATGGGCTCCCTGCACTGGCGAGGGTTAAAAATAACAGTACATTTATACTTTTATATGTAATGTTATTCAGTTATTACCGAGGTGCCTGCTTACTTTGCTGCACAATTGTGTTTGAATATAGGCACTTGGGCAGTAGTCAAATGTGCCTTTCACAAACCATCCTTCATTTATAAGTTTCTTTATCTAACTCGCTTAGCAATAGCCGAAACTCTTTTGTTTTTTACATCGTTGTGTGATATTGCAGTTGTGTGCAGTCAGGTTTGAGATTAAAGCGCCCTAGCTGCCTTCAGGTAAGATAAGTAACCTTTCAGAATTCTCTTTCATGGCGGCCGAGTCTGTCGAAGATGCTTTGAACTTCAGTCTGCTCAGTGAGGCTGTGATAAAATATGACATGGCGTAGTATAACCACTACCCACTGAAACAAAGCTGCTATGTGCAATGTGCATTGCATGCTGTCCTAGCCATATTAGATGTTAGATGCAGACATGAACGTGAGGAAACACATATATGTGTTTGCTCATGCATATATGTAGACGATTTACGGTTAGTTAACACTATTTTAATCATCCCATTAATGTGGATGATAAAATATTCGTCTTGTTTTCTTGATACTATCGCCAATATTTAAACAAATACACTATCATGTCTGCATTTTTCCCAAAATGGCAATATACAAGCTCACAAATAATGAAACATAATCAAGTAATTATATTATCCGGTTGTGGTCTTAAAGTGCGATGTTTTTACGTCGCCTACGCGAAAGATCGATTTACGTCGAAGTCGATTTACGTCGAGAGTCCTGTCGATGCTTACGAAGCGGTTTTTTTTGTGTGTGAGATAAAATAATAGACAATGCAAAAAATGAATTTCTACTAAACTAACGAAGAACAAATTTATTTTGCAATTTAAATATACACTTCATTTTCTTTGCACGTGAATCCAAAATTAATCTATTTCCCGAGCATTTAGCTTAAGTCGCTCCACATTTCAATATTATTTTGTCACTTGCCGTTGTCGTTCACTAGGCGATTGAGAGCCAGCCAACTTAGAAAGGGCGGCATGTAGCCTATTATTGCTCTCAAACAATAATATGTTCGGCGAATTGTCATTTTGGCCCGAACAGTTCCGAACTTGTCCGGCCATAATGGACCATTAATCGCCCGCAGTTTCGGGAGAATGATGCTCAATGATTAGATATAAGTCCTGAAGATGAACCTGAAGACCTGAAGATGGACTAATTGCGATTGAGCCTTCGTCTCTTATTGTTTTTCTCGATCGCTATAATTTCGCTCTGTATGACGCTGAGGTTTTTTTTTCACACTTTCATTCAAATATTTACAATCAAATCTATATGGAGTAAAAATTTTAAAATTGGTATTTTCAGTGTACACATTATGCATACATGGCATTGACATTCACGTTTCATGCAGTCCAAATCTTTAACTTCTAATCGGATAATCGACGTTGACTCAGACAGGAACCATTAAACGTTGCATTCGGGAGCAGCGACGACAAAACCGTTTCGTTGACCAGCTGTTGACTTGTTCTTGGGGGTTTCTGAGGGTCCCTATTTTTCCCTGGTCATCACTATCCGGTGTAACGGTTTCAAAATCACAAGGATGCTGCAGCGATACTCAGTGGCGTTTGATGTGTTGGCTGGTACTGCACTTTTGTCTGTTCTATTAGCTCATTTTTAGATATTTCCATGTCTATAGTTACTCTAATTTAACATTTTCCACATACAATGAAAATGAACCTATAATTTTAGAAGGCAGATCAAGAATGATGCATCTGCTTGAATTTCCGAGAAATAATATTTTTTTTAGAAGTAAAAAATATAAATCACGAGCAGTTTGATTCACTGCGCGGTATTAAATCCGACAAACCCGCGGCCTAGAACAATCGGCTCGTATGACGTAAATATCTGACCGTAGACATAGTGACAATAATACAAATAAAGTGACAGTGTCTTCGTCGAAATGGGTTTTTGAAGGCATTCACCAAATATCAGAAGCCCTTCATGACCCTTAGCCGCTCCTCGCTGCGCCTCGGGGCCGCTTCAACATCATGTCGCGGCTTTCTGCTAATGGTGTCGGGCCGTTCAAAACCCATATCGCCCTCCAAAGTCACGTTATTGTACTATTAGCCAAGCTATTAGTTTACTGTCCACTGGCTTCAGAATACTGCCAATTATGTAGACAACCCTAGACAATTGACGTTCGATAACCTGTTTCTATTGAAACGCTGAATATGCAGCATCTCTACGAAACTTTTTAGCGATATCATCTTTTTTATCGAAGCCTCATCGCTTTCCGGAGACCATCTGTCGAATTCAAAACTGCATCAGGACCAAACAACAATTATTTTATCACGATTGGCCGCACAAAAACGGCGAGACTTGTCTGGTGTGACGCTTGATTGTAGCTGAATAAAACAACGATTAATGGCCAAGGTAAAAAATGATAACCTTAATATATCCTTGTCACGATTTCCTCACCAGTTATACAGGGATCTGTTCCTGGCGTAGTGGCTGGTCGAACTTTACGCCCGGGGTGGCTAGATGACTCTTTAAATTGCGCGGCCGGCTTGTGCCGGCGGCGGTCACGTGACGCGGCCACAAGGGGCCGGTGCCCGGGCACGGCAAGGTCTCGGCCAGGCCGGCCCGCTGCGGCGCCGAGCGGCCCGATCGTTCCCCGTCGGTGGCCGGCGCTCCTGTCCTCTCGACTCAGCCTCGACTGCAGTCGGGCCCGACGCTTGCCGGTAGTCGGCACCGCCAGACGAGCTCCACACCACTGACGCCGCCGGTCCAGAGAGGTGTCTGACGTCACCGGTCCGTCAGCTGACGTCACTTTCCATCATCGCATTATAAGACGGACAGGCAGTTGTGTGGTGTCACGCTGCGCTCAGTGCTCTGTGCTGTGTTCTACTGATTCGGCGGGACTGTTGAACGACGNCCCCTTTTCCTGTTCCTAAACACGCCCCCTGGCAGTCTATATGACATAAATTATGCAATTGATAGAAGGAGATTCTATCTCTTGCATCTTCATAGTTATAAATCTCAAATAAATCGCTCTAATGACTGCCAGCCAAACGTTTCATATTTCCTGGAAACTTCCTCTTTTCAAATCCCTGAAACCGCCTCTGCCGTACAATAGTTGTGATTTTTCAATAGAAACAACTCATTTGAACTTGATTCAATCAAAATGAACATTTGCAACCCTTTCATACTTAATTGCAGTTAGAGAGAAGCCATGAAGAACGCATCTCCGTTTATTTGTCTAATGTCGCCGAAAAGCCTACCAAAAATCTGCGTCCTAGAGGCCGCCCCTTAAAAGTATAACTCAATTTTTCACCATCATATGCGGAAATCGATTTTAGGTCATCTGCGCAATATCTACGCAACTTTTACTAAGTAAAGTGTTTGTATAACGTTTAGCAATGCATTAGGGAGCGAAATCCGTTTAGTTTTTCATTTTGATGAACTGTTTCGGGGTGATGCCCCCCCCCTTATGGCGACAAAAAACTAACTCCTAGATCCACGATAATTTCATAAACCAATTTTGAACAAAGAGTGCAAGCGATGAGAGTGTTCTTCACTTGTTGCAATGTTCCTTAATTTGGGCCTCATTTTTGCCATTTTGATGGCCAAAATGAAGGTACAACTGAGATAAAAACCTTTCCTGGAAGCCACTCCGTCGCAGTGAAGCAAAAAAAAGTTGTTATTATTCAACTTTGAAGCATAGGTTATATTGAGGAATAACTTAGGAGGGGTCACTATTTGGTGCACTGTGGCGCAATTTTTCTGCCTGCTTGCCCCTTTTATATCTTAGATGATACCTGACCCCGATTCACTATATAAAAACATTTGCATTTGATATAAACATGTGTCAAATGTTAAGAAAAAATACAACTTAATTTTCATTATTCAGACACAGTTGTAGAACCATAACCTTTTCACTAGAAGTGCAGATGTTCCTCGGGATAAAACATCTCTTTGGTGAGTAAGTTCAAGACATTAATTATCGTTCCTATTTTCAAGAAGATAAATGTCGCCTTACTGAAACACTTATCGACAGCACACTGTTCAGGCGCTGTAATGAGTCTTTCCCTATTCCGAATGTACTATTTTTTAATGTTTCAGGCTAATTGGACATTTTACTAGCATATTTGATGTTCGAAACTGTATATTGGTGAAAGTGAAATATGACAATTATGGCCACCCATAATACCGATTTATCCTTATGTGCGGCGTATCAGGGCCAAAACCGCGCCGGTTGTACCAGGGGCAGGGGCACCACCGTGCCGGTATGCGGCACTGTGGGGTAAGGGGAGGCACTGGGCACCGTGCCCCCTTGATTCCAGGAGGATGGAGGAGGCCCTGGTGTTCCTGGTGTCCTGGTGCCCCCATTACATTCCTGAAAACCCACCTATTTTAAGCGAAATGGTGCAAAATTAAGAGATAAAAACGCGTCGCACGTACGGTCCTGATAAAATCCTCAGATGTCACGATGTTGGTAGATTATCGTTTTATCGAGAACGAGCCCATAGGAACTTGCCATTTGGGCAGTTCTATTAAAATGAGTTTGCATTGGCCGAAATTTCCATGAAACGTTTTTTTAAAAATTGATAAGTGCAACTGCGCCCAAGGTGTTATAATTTTTGTGATTCAAAAATAAAAAATATCACATTTTTGTGCCACTGCGCCGAAATTCCGTCAATCTTTGCGATGGAAGAATCTCATTGAGTGACTGCATTGGTGCCCTTGGGCTGATACATATAGATTTTAGAACCTTTCTAATGGAACCTAGTTATCCAGACCAAAATATAAAGCAAAAAATCCGCGGTGCTTATTTATTTATTTATTTATTAACCTCGTAGTAGCCGTCCCCTGTACATGGCCGAAGCCAAAGGCTATTCTTGGCACAGGTCACTATGCTGGCGTTGAAGTGTGGTAAAAGACAAGCATAAGTACAGTTAAAAGTATAATGAACCATATTTACAGTCTGCATAAAAGACATGCATACAAACTAAGTTAAAAGTATAAGTGAACATATAACAGTCTGCATAAAAGACAAGACAGTTAAAAGTACTACACGGCGCAAGTCAATCGGTGTTCTTTTCAGTACAAAAGGGTCTAATATATGTAGACTGTTCATTTACAATGTACACACTACATACTGGTAGGCACAGGGGGGCTAGGACAGGGGCGGCGCCACGGATTTTATCCAGCGGGGGTAAAATGATCCTGGTTGCCAGGTATCACCAAAGTTAAGATTAAGCTTTAACCCCTGAAATTGGATCGGATTTTGGAGATTGTTTACTGTTTACTACTGTGTGTAGGTACCCCTAGCTTTTTATCTCTTTGAACTTTTTGAAAAATACAAATGCGCTCCCTTGTCGTATCACAAGGTTTTGTTTTTGCGTCACTGCAACTAGAACGCATTGTAAAGCATTAATTAACACAAAATATGTGAATTATAGTAGGTACTTCAACTAGTAATTATCTACAGACTACATTAATTATTGTTCGTTTGTTAACTGGGTTTTGTAGCGTTGCAATGACTAGGTGATTTTGCAACCATAGTCGTGTTAATAACTTCATACTAATCGTTTTCTCGATGGATTTTTGCGCTGTGAGGATGGCAATTTTAATGGCATTTTTTGTTGTTGTTTTGGGTACCAAGCTTCAGGATGATGAACTTTTGCATGCGATTTTTTTGGGTTAAAGGGAGTGTGCCTGCTCACAATTGGTCATGTGGAGTTGGTTGACCTAGTCCGGTAGCAACATATTTTCCTGAATTTAGCCATATACTTCATTTCCCCAAGATTCACTTTAGTTTGCTGAGATATTCCAAAGATTCCCAATCACATTCCGACGAAACTTAATTATCGATATACTCCAGAGAGCCTTTCGCTACTAGAAGACTATTGCTATTAAATTACAATACTAGCAATATATTGTTAGCTCTGTGCCAATAGAAAACAACTCGTGACAACAGATAAACAGCTGCCGAAACAGAGCTCGATAACTTATAAACAAACCCATACATACGTATAGGTCTGTTTTATCGTCTTTGGTGCGCCTTATAGGTAACATCTTCGTTACTCTGTTTATAGTGACGATCGTTTATGAGTTTTGAAACAAAACAAATGCAAAACATAATATGAGTAAAAACTCAACTAAAGAGGCTCCAGACGTGAATTTTATCGTAACCAATGATCAAATTAATAGCTTCTTACCGTAAAAAATATATTTAACATTTCAAAAGAGTAGGCACACTCCTTTTAAACGTTCCCATAGGTTTTTTTTGCAAACAAATTGCATGTTTAAGTTCATTCTGAAGCTTGTTTACCATAAACTAACAACTGTATATTATATATATATATATATATATATATATATATATATACTTAATAGTTTATATATATATAGTATATATATATTTTGTAAGATGTAGGGAGCAGGTTTTCTTTGAAGACATGGTTTCCATTGAATACGACCGCATATCTGGGCATTTATTTCCTTTTAGATAAGGTCTCAACCTTCCCGAATTAAATGTTGTCCACTGTTAACAATGCAAACATAACAAAACATAGTCATAGGCACTATTCTTAGTCCCATTTCTATAACAGTGACAAACATTTAATTCGGAATGGTTGAGACCTTATCAAAAGGAGATAAATGCCAGATATGCTGTCATATTCAATGAAACTATATATATATATATATATATATATATAGTATATATATATTATATATATATATATATACTTAATATATATTTAAAAATCTATCCTCACAGGAATAAACAAACATGTTGCAAGCCGACTAGTGTGTAATTTTTAAAGCTGGGTGTAAAAGATTAGTTGTCCTTTTGGAATTGGAACATAAGATTAGTGTCCTTATCGGTTAAAAATATCGCAGTACGCTTACAGTACCTCATTTAGGAATGATAATGGCCTTTTCATTTTCATTTTTCCGCAATAGGTATCTTATGTAGGTACTTGTGTGGTGTAAAAATAATAACAAATTATGCTGAAAATGAAATAACAGCTTTCCGTAATTTGAAGTAAAATTATTGGAGAAATGGAAAAAATGTGCTGCGAATAGTTGGTGAAACGAAACATCTGTAGTGCTTTTGTTCATTTCGTTTTTGCGTTAATTTATTTTGCGTTGATTTATTTCCATGTTCAGCAGTCTGTGTTGACGAAACAAAATCAAATCTACCAGATACCAATATGCCTCCCCCCCAAAGGTCCTGAAACCATGATTTAACTTCCAAAAAAGGTCGGACGTAAAGTTGCTGACGAGTTGACGACAGGCTTTACCCCCCCCCCCCCTAAGTCAACAACGTCGCGCGACTGACTGATGGTTTGCTTACCACCTCAACCCCGGTTAACATTTTTCGCTGACGCGGCTGGCGGCTCGCTACCCCACCTCGCTCAACATTTTTTATCTCAAATACGCCACTAGATTCCCCCCCACAAAAAACACGGCTAGAAGATCGTCCAGTGGATACCAAACGTGCACAAGCGGAACTTTATGAAATCGCCCGGGGGGCCCTAATGTTAATTTGATTTATTTTATTTCAGATATTACCATGCAACGCCATAGGACTTATGTTACAATTTGAAATCATTGGGGGGGGGCTCGGGCCCTCCCCAAGAGATATAAAGTTCCACCCCTGCACACGTGTCATACTGATCATTCCGAATATACCATAGCGATAAGTTGACCTTTTCTGTCTCATTGACGTAAAATAAAATATAAAATAAGTACGAACACCTCGAAGAGGGTCTTATTTTATAGTCATTACTAGACAGTGACACTTGGAAGTTCACTTGGCAGTTTGTGTTTACTAGTAACTAAATTCCAGCGGGGGCAAAAACATAGTTTTGCCCCCGCTGCTTCTCCAAAGCGGGGGCAAGCTGCCCCCGCGGTAGCGCCGCCCATGGGCTAGGATATGGGGCCATGTATGTACCTTTGGCCTTAAATGGGGAGAAGCATGTCTTTTTACCTCACCTTTTGCTCCAGATGTATTTCCTCGTTTTGACCCTGCATCCTGTTTCCAATAGCACCAAGTGACCAATTAGTTCTACAGTCCGTTCAAAACCTCAAATTTTGACGCCGCTTCGCGGCGCAATAATAGTTATATTCAGGGGTGGATGCAGGGGGCACGGGGATATGCCCTTTCAAAGGTTCTGAAACTATGATTCCCCAAAAAAAGGTCAAACAGGCGGTCATGCTCTGCAATTTAATCGTATTTTTTTATTTGCAGTGGTCAAAATCCAGCTACCCACAGTCAAAAATGGGAGAATTTCGTGCCGATGATTAGCATACTCACATATCTCGCCGTTCCCGCTTCTTTCATTGTTTCCACCAGATTTTGATGCAAAAAATTATGAATTAAATACAATTTACGTGATGACACTGATTAGAAAGAGGAACACACTGTGCAGGGGCGTCGCCGAGGATTTTTGAGTGGGGGGTCGGCTGAAATTCCGAAAAAATATAGGTACCCTCATTTTTATGCGTGACGAAAAATATACTCCATTTTTATGCGAGTCTTTGTAGCATTTTTGAAGTGGATTTTAATGTTATAGAAGGTATTTGTTATTAAGCGAAATTATTACTGGTTTGCCTGATAAACCCAGGAATATAGGCGGTGGCCCTTGAAGAGGACAAGATGTTGAAAATTATATTTATTTAATTCAGCGTTACAGCGAACCAAAGACGATGACGATGACTTTGTTATGATAGCCACCGATGTGACGCCGCGAAGCGTTACATTTTTAATTTTAGGTAGTTGAAAACGATATTTTAATATTAGAAGCAGACCGTGAGTGGAGCCAAGCTTTAAGTTATAGAAGGTGTTTGTTGTTAGCGAAATTATTAAGGGATTGCCTGATAAACCCAGAAATATAGTCGGTGAGCCTTTAACCTTCTCTGGTTGCACATCTCAGTATGATGAAAAATATTCAATGAATGTAGTTTTGCATATACATTAGCATCGAATAAATAGGTAAATCGCGATGGCCGGTGGCAGTCAGCGGTAAACAACTTGAAACAGTGCAAATGGTTTGCAAGTAGTAACCACTTATACATTGACTTTTAAAATTGATGTAATTCCATTTGCAAACAAACATGGATATATTTATGTTCATACTTCTGGCAATAAGAATGATCAAATGTAACCCATGCATAACCTTTCCAAGATTGGTAACAACAATATGCAATTCATTCCCAAAATGGAAACTACAACCTTGGACAGGGCTCTAGACAAATTTGAGCACAGAATTTACAAGCCTTACATAATGGTAGAGCCTTATTATTCCTCGCCAGTGCAGGGGGTGCCACCCTCTCCGTTTTTCGTTTAACACGAGTACTTATTAACTGAATTCGCTTTTTTTGCTTCTTGAACATTTTAATATATACACAAAAATCCTCCAATGACCCGTGACCTATGACATGTTTCTCAAGGTCATGTCATGCACAACTGGCGTCCCGTAGATCGAGGATTGTAGCTTGTGCAGTTTCTGAGTGTTT